>CAUYSK010051080.1:0-18827 GCA_963575035.1 Avahi laniger | reverse complement strand
AGTTTCAGCAGGATTCAAGAGTGGATGACAGAGGTTAACCTACCCATGGCTAGCAAGCTTTCCCATCATCCCTGTGGGCACATGACCAAGGCTGCCAATTAGAGTCTTCCCTGACACTGATAAATGGATAAGAAGTTGGAGTTCCTAGGCTTGGGCTGCAGTGGCCATGTTCCCTGCCATACAAAAAAAGTCTTCCAAAATAGGATGAATGTATGAAAAAATAGCAATATGGGTTAAAAAAACAGGCAAGGAGAGACAGATTTCTATCACTGAATCCTTGGTTATACTCATTAAGGCTCTAATTTTTGCATCTTTTCCTCCAATTCTGAAATTTACCCCAGTATTCTTCTAAGCTCCTTGAGCTGATCAATTCTCTTTTTGTCAAGCAGGTTTGAACTGGATTTTTCTGTCACTTGCAACAGAATTAGTCCTGGCTTATAAAATAACCCCCGAAAGCTTAAGAATCATCTCTTCAATGTAATGATCTGATATTAGAATTCATTAGAGACTTAAAGATATTAAAATTGAAACCGAACAAAAATATGAATTCATATTTGACCAATTAACATTCAAAGATATTACTATGACTTAGAGACTTATATATTTTTTACTGGATTTAGTTCTAGTGGCAGA
Organism: Avahi laniger; assembly: GCA_963575035.1. Taxonomy (NCBI): domain Eukaryota; kingdom Metazoa; phylum Chordata; class Mammalia; order Primates; family Indriidae; genus Avahi; species Avahi laniger. The sequence continues at coordinate 18,194 of CAUYSK010051080.1, read as the reverse complement.
AATTAAAGTCTAATTAGACACCTGTGTGAAGCTTATTAAATTATATTTACATATTAAAAATTTGCTTAATAAATCTAATAAAACATAAAATCACTTGAGGTTACAATGCAGATGGCATATTTTAGACAAATTTAAGGGAATTAGGTAGTTCTCATAAAATTATTTAATTCAGTACATATCATAAAAGACTCTAAAAATTCCATGGTAGAAAGGGACTTCCAATTTGATTCTAGTAGTAATGATGATACAAGGAATAAAAACTGGGAAATCACAAAATATAGAAACACTCTGCCTAATCAATAGTGTAAGTCTCTAGAACATCCTCCAAATCAATAAGATATATAATAATGACAAGAACCATCTAAGAGTAAATGAAAAAAAAAAAGTGAATTGTAACACAACCCAGAACCATTATTCAAACTATATTAAAAGTGCATTTAACACAAAAATGTGATCAGTCTTCTTAACTTCAGTAGCACTGGCAATAAATAAAATTTATCTTTCCTTCTTCATAGAGAGTCGTAACATTCCAGAAACCTCACAAAGCTAGAAAACAAATAGCATTGAGATTCTTAGGCCACTCTAGCACTTTACTACAGATGCGAGCTTTTAACCAGTTATCATTTGAAACGTACATTATAAATTTAATTTCCAGTCAGACAAATAGCAATGCAGTGAAATATCATTGAGAATGAGACGTTTTAGAGAAATTTCATCAAACACACAAGGAGGCAAATAATATTAATACATTAACAGGCAGCAATGTGCCAGGGCCTTACTGGCTGCACTTTAAATAAATGTCATTCCCACCCTGCATGGTGGGAAGTATCACCTTTGCTTTACAGATCAGAAAACAAAGCCACAGGATTAAGTAACTCACCCACATCACTTAAACATAAGAGGTGGATCTGGAATGCAAACACAATCTGAGTCCAAGTCCTGTGTTTTCATCATATCACGCTCCCTCCTTTTAGCTTTCGATTTTTTTTCCATTTAGACCATGTTATAACCAATAAATGCTTATAAAATGGGAACAAATCGTAGATGTAAATATCCCATTAAAAGAGAAAATATCCAACATATTTTCTTACTGTCTCAGGAATGATTATCAATACATTGTTTTTTTTTTTCATTTTTCCTTGTTATTCTTCAAAGTAGACCTTTCGATTATTCCACTTGCTGTCATTGTGTCTGCCACAAACACTTCCTCTTCGAAATACTATTTCAGGATACACACACATACACACACACACACACCCCTTCAACTTTCCTCTTCCAATCTTCTCTGGACGGGAAACAAGAAGACCATATTGTTTAAGTACTACATGTTTATTAAGAGTCATTAAAATTCTAGAGGAACTCGAAAAGCCAATTTTGTGTTACCGGAACAAAGTCTAAAACCACTATATCAGAGGCCCCCTCGGTTTTATTTCCTTACTTCTAGTAAAAGTTATATCCTAAAGGATTGAAATTTCAGGAAGGAGTACTGGAGACAGAAAATTGCCTCCAAATACATGAAAAGTAGCTATAAATAACATCTATACAGTTTGGTCTGAGATTTCTGATAAACTAGCTGACTTCCAAACATAGACTCTAGCAATGATTTATGGACTAGATTGTATTTTCAATCCCTTACTCACCTATTAGCATCACTTGAAAATATTATTTGTTATGGCCCATATCCTACCTCTTATCCCATCCAGTCATCCTAAAAGAGCAGTGTGAACTTTCCTATTACAATGAAGGTCATCACTGTGCACTTCCGGAATGCCAACCACTACACTAAGCACTAATGTACAGTGACTCATTAATTCACAGAACCAAGCAGGCCTGCCCATGGTGGCTATGCACATTGTACTCTTCAAATCTTAGGAGAGCCAGTCACATAGACTACAATGTCAGTGGTGCTCTTTGGGGATGTGCAATGCCCAAAAAAGACAGTGGCCTAAGGGTAAGTACTATCCCCATATCACAGAAACTGAGACTTTACAGTTTAAGGGGTAGAAATACATCAGAAAAAGAGGTCTTAATCACTATGATATTCTGCATCCTATATTTTCCTATAGAATATTTTAGAACTGTGGTACCTTAAAACATACTCATACACGCAGACATTTCAGATACATGTACACAAACACTCAAAATGTACACATGGCCTAGGTTAGTAGCAGATTATCCAATAATAACTATGAATCAGAGCTTGTTTTTCAAGAGTGCTCCAGAATTAAACCAGGGCCCAATAGAGTTCTGAGGATCCTAAGAGATCTCTCAAAAATAAGGGAAGCTTGGAGATCCAGTACTCCAGAGATTAAGTTCCTTGACTAATAGCCAATGCCCCTCTGAGATCCCCAAGAGCCAATACATACTTGACTAATGGATTTAACCTATGCAGTGCCATGGCTGACACTGAATTATCAGACCATCTCCTAAATGAGCCTACAGGTGTAAAAAACTGACACAACTCTGATCCATAATCATGCTTGTCATGAATTTGAACCTGGAAACATATGTTGAAAGCATTTTGCATTTACCTAGAGATGCACACTCATCATGCAATACTTGGTAAGCAAATTTCCCTAGATTAAGAGAGCCCAAACATAGGTCTAATTTTGAAAAACAAAGCACTGTAGTATGCAAGTGGATTCCAAGGCAGCTCTGCACCTGATGAGCTGAAGGACCGTAGGTGCAGCTTCTATAAGAGCAATCCATCAGAGGGCATGTACCATCACCAGCCTACGTAGAAAGTTCTACTTTGCCACAGTGAGGATGGACCATTTCTGGAATCTGTTTGAGAGCCCTTTCATTTCTTGTAATTTTTACTAAATGTTTACTTTATTAAGTATCAACTTTAAGTCTAATACTAAGTTTAGCATTAGCCAATGGTACGTTAAAATGAAAAGGAATAGTTCCTGTCCTCAAGGAACTCACAATGAAAGGAAAGAGGATAATATAAAAATATATAAATTCTAAATCACATAGTAGTGCTAATAAAATATGAAAGAAATGATGAGAGAGTAATTAGCTCTGCCTGTGGGTGGTACAGGAGGTTAGGGAAAGATTGGCAGAAAAAAAGCAACAGTACTAATGGGTCTTGGAGGACAAGGAGGAGTTTGCCTAGTTAAGAAGCTGAGGTGGTGAGCAGGTGGGAGCAAGCTGCTTCTTGCTGCATAATTAACTGCAAGAGTACAAGAGGAAATTTTCTTCCTGCTTTCATGATACTATTGCTTTGTCCTTTGATTATATTTTATTTGAATTTAAAGTAAGTAATGAGGGGGGAGATTCACTAGGCTGTTATTTGGACTGAAGTGGAATGGGCTGGACTCAGGTAGAAATTATTGCTATTTTTTAAATATTTTTCTGGGTCCATTTTTTGAAAATCAGCTACAGTATTTTGACTTTTCAACAGTTTATATTGTGAAAACATGAAATTTTTTTTCAAAAAAATGCAACTTAAATGTTCACAATTAAATTAGACATCCACATTTATTAAGATCAACTTAATACTCCCTGAAAATTAGATTACTCTCCCCAGTGTGTATTTAAATTGGCAGCTGGTGACTGGTATAAGGTGTTTCACAGTGTTATACCACAACAACACAGAAGCCTTTACAGAATGTAAAATTATTGCTGAGACGGTGATCCCTGAGATCTTTTCCAGTAAACTCCAACAGCTGAACTATCTATTAAACAGTGTCAGAAGAGTTCCAAAGCACCATGGCTTTACAGAACTCCAAAGCTACCTCCAAAATCTGAACAATTACTTTATTATAATACAATAATGCACTCTGAACCCAATGTCCTCATCATCTCAAAGAAAGATAAAGATAAAATATATTATGGTAGAGGAAAAATAAGCTAGCAACTCTAATATTTAAGCAAACCATATATCTACCGCGTTTGATGCTCACAGACTTCATTAAAGAAGACTCTAGGGCTGTCCTAAGCACAGCTGCACCATCACCTGTCATCTGTCTTATCAACAGTCTACTACAGTCCTTCCAATGAGGAGAGAAACTTATGTTTCCCATATATATTCTGGATGGTACCAGCCTCTATTTCTCTTTCTACAGCACATCCTTATGCTCATGCAGCCTCTAGCCCTGTCGTCAATAGATGTGTGAACTCAATTTCATGACTTTCATTCATCTGACCAGAGTTCATGCTCAGAAAGGTTGAAGACAAGCATCTTTCAACACTGCACCTCACATTCATTACAGCTGAAATCAGAAGCATCACACCAGAGGAAACATTGACCAAAATTCTGCTTGCTATTTATTTAGAAATGTTGCTTCCCCAGAACTGCTGGCATTCACCTTGCTAACATAGACTCCTTGGAATCTGTAATAGTTTCTGTATATCTAGCTGGACACTTTCATTTCTGATCTCATCCTAAGGTCAAAGTCACACACTTACCCCATCAGAACCTAGCAGCAATGATCTGTTATTGTCCAGTCCGATATACGAAGGATATCTTCAAATTAAAACGGCAACTAGAGTTGTGCAGAGTGGCTATTTACAGACTACATCCTTCCTCGTAAACACCTGGGAGCTGGAGGGGCAGAGTGGTATGCACTGACAGAAAATGATACAAATGAGAAATGAGCAATGTCTAATTATTCAGGCGTTGCTCAGACTCAGAGACAAAAGCAAGAAAACTGAGAGTTAGGGATGAAACTCCATCCTCCTCTAACCCTATCGTGCCTGTGTACCGCAGTACATATTAATGTAACATCAAGCCCTATTTTTAGACCTCTGCAATTCCACAGGCATAAATCATTCCTGTGCCACAAGTCACCTTTGAGTTAGCAATGCCAAGTTTAACATTTTGCAGGATCCTGCAATATAACTGAAAGCAAGTGATATTTAAAATGAATAGTGATAACTTTAATAGAATAAAATTAGCCTAAAAATAGATTGTTTGAGAGAATTTATTAAGTAATAATTAAAAGAAAAAGTGACAAACGTGCCACTTAGCTACTCTTATCTTCACAATAGCTTTCACAGTTGAATTTGGAATGCTGTTCTTCCGCAAAAAAAAAAAAAATGCTAATGAAACAGTCTTGTTTTCTTTTTACATAATACTGATTCATCCTCAGTGATTTTAGCGACCAGGGTTCTCTCTGAATTGAACATCTGATTAAAGAAGGAAAGACACAGCACAACTAAAGGCACAAGTTGGTCAAAGTGTTACTTTTTTTTAAATAACAGTCCATGTCTACTGTTGAGGAAATATAATTAGAAATAAAGTTTTCTCCTAACACAGAAATCTTATCTACAAGGGTAGTAAGAAAGATAACATTTTTTATTATTGAATAAACATTAAACCAAAATGTGATGTGCATGATAGACATTCTGTTTAGAAATTCCAAAGATTGGAAGAAATTTCACTCTCTCATATAGCCAAACAGATACAGAACATTACATACATATTTTCAAGATAAACAATAACTTGTCCTCAAGTAAGAGGGCTTGACAGCACCATTTGTCACACATACTTCATCCTAAATTTACCTGGTAAGTGGGGGGACCATCTGTGTTCGCTAACTGGCTTTATCCAGTGGAGAAACAAATTCCTCATATTTTTACCAGAGGAGAAAGTTTTGCAATTAGGCTCAAGTTAGGCTCCTACCCTTCCAGAGAAACTGGGAGACAGGAATGCGATTTCCCTTGATGTTCGCATTTCAAAGAGAGGGCCGCCTGGTCCTTGAGGAAGGAAACTAACTGACACCAGGCCTGTCGAGTTTTCAAAAGGATTTATCTACATTTCAAAGAGAGGAGAAAGTATTTATAATTACAAGTTGTCAAAAGTAAATACTCTAAGAAAAGGGAGGGGGGAAAGTTCCTTCCTTTATTTTCAACAGGGAGAATTAAGCCTCTTATTTTTAATTTTTATTTGTCCTTACACCATACAGCTTTAGTGTGACTGCCATAATGCAAACTCATTTATGGAAGATACGTGACTACTGTGAGTCCCCAGAAGAGAGAATCAAAAACAAAAGAGCAAAATGAAAATGGTTTCTGTACCATTAAATCAGCACAAATTAATATGTCGTGCCAAACCACATGCATTATGGACTGCAATGATTATTGATAATATATTTCACCAAGGGAAAAGCAAATTCTTAATAAGGCTTTGTCTTCCTGTCCATTTCTGATAGGGATGATGATTTCATTTTTAATTTGTTCAGAAATAAATTTATAATAATAACCAAAGGGAAACAATTGGCTTCTCTGTATGAGATTATCTATACTATCATCAACCATTAAAAATGTATTAGATTGAGTACAAAGGGGAGTTTTGCATTCATCTAAATAATGCATGTTACCCTATAAAAATACAAAATGTATTACAGAGATGAGTTAAATGAGTCAACTTACCAAAATTCCAAATCAGTCCTACTGTTAGAACATATAGTTGGAGAATGATACTTTCCCAGACACACAGTTCAAACTGTTTAATGAACTTTCTACCTATATACAGTAATTTTCCACTAAGTGCTCTGATAAAGCATCATCTAATGTTAGCATTAAGAGGGATGTGTAATACCAATCAATAGCCAAATAAAACAAAACCACCAGAAGTCAGAAGGGGATAATGCAGAGAGCAATGCTTTCTGATGAGACCTTTAGAGGGCAACATCAAAAGGAACCATCCAGAGCCTGCTGCCATTAGTAGATCACGTGCAACATTTACGAAGTTGCTAACAGAGGTCCTACTTAATGAAAAATAGGTGCCATCTTAGCTCTTGCTTAATGTACTTCAACTTGCCTAGGAAAATGCTATGACAAAATGGAATAGCACAAAGAAAAGAACAAAGATTTAATGGAAACACTAAGGACAATCCTAAATTCAGACATCATCCAAAAAATTTTCTGGGTTTTGGTTTCCGGGAAAATGGAGGGAGAGGCAGAAGACAAGTGACGGTTCAAATTCCCGACCGGAATTTCAATGCTGTCAAGCCTAAAATCTGCCCTCAAATCTAATGTGTTTGGCAAATTAAAAGAAAATGTAAGGGAATCACTGAAGATGACACTCTGGCCTGCTGGCTGAGAATATGCAGAGTAACAGTAAACTTTTCTTTAGTGGATTCCCCTTTAATTTACATGAAAAGAGAAGCTGTTTCTCCAACACTCACCCCTAACATCCCACTGTGAAGACAGCTGCTTCATTTGCCTGTCAGCAAATTAAAAGTTAAAATAGCTTCACTGTCAGGAGTAGCAGTAGCAATTGAGAGACTTGTAAAGAGCTTCATTTCACTGCAGCGGAGTGTTCTATTTCCGCAGGATCACCGCTACCTTTTGACTTCAGCGAAGAGTCTCCCAAGAAATGATACCCAGCCTCTGCTATCACCCTCTCTGCTGCTCTCTCTGTTGACAAAGGTCAAGACAAAATCCCTGACCAGAAAACTGCTGCTTTCTCAAGGTTCCTCATGCACTTACTTTTGCTTTCATATTCTTACATTGTTAAGATTCACCTCTATCTGCCCTCCAGTATAAAAGTAATTAATAAAAATTAAAAGCAAAACAAAAATTAGGTCACTCTGTAGTCTGGACAAAAGTCTGGTTATTCCAACCCCCACCCCCTCAAAAAAGATTAAGAATGGGAGACCAATAAGAGTTAATAAAGCTACTGGGAAAAAAATATACATCATTTCCTCAAAATGGCAAAAGAGAAAAAAGGAAATATTAGCAAAGGGAAGAGCAAATAAATTCTACCAGAGTCCTAAGTTTGACTTGCACTTCATTTTTCCAAATAAACCAAATTCTATCTCAAAAATAAAAGTAAAATAGTGAATTCTGGAGTATTTTTCAAGGCAGTTTTTTTAATTTTAATCTTGCTAATTTTAGTTTGAGGACCGACCTCGAGTCTAAATTTTCCTTAGATATTTTTCAAGATTCCAACTTAGAGAAAAGAGCTAAGATTAGTTTCTTCGGTAAGATTTGCATTCAGAAAGGAAACTGACATAGGAGATCTGGAAGAAGAGTTATTTTATTAGGATGATATTACTGGACGTCTTAACTCTTCTGCATTCATATTTTCCTCAGTACAAATTCATAACAACAACCTCCTCTTTCTGCACTTAGTGTATAAAAACTTACTGTTTTAGTTTAGCTTAAAATCTCCTGGGTGACTGAAATAAGAATGCTACTAAATAGAATACAAATTACTGTAATATTTATTACTTTCATATCATCATTAGTATCTGCCAGAGGCCATAAAAATTATCTTTTTTTCCTATTTTCCTTAAAAAACTATAAAGAGAATTATCTAAAGAATTTATTCTTTCATTCATGGTCTTTTCATGGTATTTTTTTTTTTGGCCATACTTTGTGATTCATTCCCATATGAAAGCTTTTATCATATATCAATGATTTCTAATGTGTAACAAAATTAAATTGTTTAGGAATGCAGAAATTATAATATCTCAATAATTGAAGATATTTTATTAAACCAACCAAGAACAACATTTTATATCATGGATCAGGCTGCTAAAAACCTCTAATTAACATTACCAAGGCACAGTAATTATGTGATCAGATTTAATATTCACAATAATACTGTGGAGTTGTGCTCATATTCCCATTTTACAGAAAGGCAAAGCACATTGCCCAGGCTCGCATAGCTATGAAATTACAGAGCCAGCCTTTGAATCAGAGTCCACTTGAATCCAAAGCTCATGTTTTTAGCCATTACTTAGTATTACCAGGCATATTTATATAAAGTGTCGCTATTATATTTATAAAAGTTGCTTTTCTTGGTATGATTCATAACACTAAGAGTCTCCAAAGATTCCTCCAAGAACTTTATGTTTATTAGTAATTTTTCGTCATAGTTGTGATATGGGCCATATTGTAATTCAAGGGCTTCATTTAATTAAAAATAGGCTCATTTAATTATGAATTAGTTAAAATTCAGTGTGACTTTGGTAATTTAGGCCAAGGCTAATTTCTAAAACTAATATAATACTTTTATTTGTACATATTTCCTCAAAATATAGACCTCCTTTGAGTAATTCTTCCCCTATAATTTGGCTAGTTTCCATTGTTATTTTATTTCTAAATCTAGAAGAGAAACTAATAAGCTCATCCTGACCAAAACATTCTACATATGAAAACAACCAAAAGTTGCCTCCCCTTTTGTGCCAAAATTGTTGTATGACTCCTTCCCCGGACCTACTTTCCATGTTTATATATCAGGCCATCTGCATGCTGATGCAGGAGGCCAGAATTTCACACTGCACTATTTTTTTTTCTATGTATGGCAGTACGTTACAAGAGTTATAGTTAGATTTTTACAGTTCATGAGTCTCCAGCCTTGGATCAAGCCATGCCGCACCTCCATCTTTTTCAGTCCTATTAGCAGAGGCCATTGTATCTAAACTAAAACGTGGAATCTACAGTGCCAGGTCCGAATCACAGATGGTAAACTCAGGTAGGCAAGAAATACCACTTTTGTATATTTATATTTCTGTAACTGTGTGATGGAAATGTCATCTCAGTACATTAAAAGGTGCATCCCCTCCCAACCCTCACGCCCACCCTCAACTGCCCGCCCACGGTCCTGTTTCCCACAGTTGTCTGGTTTCTACCATATGGAGGGAACTTAATTGTACCAAGGTGCAGGAAGTAAGGAGTGAAATTCTTTTTACCATAAGCAATAGTATCCATTCAGATGTCCAGCTTCCTTTCTTGTCCTCGGTCACTGGGCCACATGGGTGATCGCAGGATATTCCTCACACCCACCCCCATTAGCCCCATCATGTCTGGCAGGCTCACCTTCAGTAAAATCATTTGACTCTGTCATTCTCTGCATCCTTCTGTGATACAGCCTCCCAAATAAAGGAGAGTCAAGGGAATAACAGAAAGTAATGTGGAGAGAGGAAGGAATCATTAGCTAATCTGGGAAAATCACATTTTAAAGAAAATTAAATATTAGTTCTTTTGTCTGTTACTGGAAAAAAATGAAAATAACTTTCATGAGACTTTCACAAAATTTAGAGGGTATGCTTGGGACTCTTTGACTCCAAATGTGTACCGTGTGGTTGACCCAAATTTCACTTTGAAGAAACTGAGAAGCACCTCAAAAGAGATAGGTGCCATCTTCTGCAGCAGCCAATGCCAAGATGCAAGAAGCCCGCATGGGACTACAATTGGAGGAGACACACCTCAGGTATTAAATAAGCCTTATGGACAGAGACAACACAGCGGTTCCAAATATGAGCCCAGAACCAATTGTCATGATGACAGATGCTTCTAATTACAGGTGTTCTTTTGCTATTAAGCTGCTCTCACGTGCTCAATTCCATACAGTATGCTCTAGACTCAGGAGTGTGTAGCAGCAGGAATTTATTTATTTAACCATAGCTAACTTTCTCAAACAGTTAAGGGAAGGGGGCCTTTAGTCCTTCATGAAAATGAGAAAGATTTGGGCATAATGGCATTCTCAAATTTAATATCATAATTTTTTTTTCTCTAATTTTTGGTCCTTGCTGCTTTCTCATGTACATTGTGAAGTGTAGACTGTAAATTTACGGCACCTGGAACAGGACCTGGAAAACAGCAGACACTAATTATGAGAGTTAAGTCATGGAAATCCCAGTCACAGAAAATAATGTTATGGGCTGAATTGTGTTTTCCCAAAATTCATATGTTGATGTACCAATCCCTAGTACTTCAGGATGTAACCTTGTTTGGAGATAAGGGGTCCAAAGTGGTAATTAAGTTAAAATGAGGTTGTCGGGGTAGGGCCCTAGCTCAATATGACTAGTGTCCCTAAAAGAAGACACTCCAGGGATGCATGCACAGAGGAAAGACTACGTGATGACCCAGGGAGAAAACTGCCATCTGCAAGCCAAGAAAAAAGGCCTTAAGAAAAAGTAAATCTGCTCACATCTTGATCTCGAATTTCTAGCTTCCAGAACGTTGAGAAAATAAATTTCTGTTTTTTTAATATCACTCAGTCTGCAGTATTTTGTAATGGCTGCCCAAGCAAACTGATACAGATGTGAATAACTACCTGGGTTTTATTACAAAATAGTATTTCCAAATTCTAAAGACTGCCAGTTGCTTTTGTAAGCTGAAATTCCTACACTTTTTATTTATCAGTTCTTGTGTTTGTTTGGATCTTATATATGCCCCCATCATATTTATATTGTATTTGCATTTGCAATAATTCACAATAGATTTAATTTTGCTATTCCAGGATGCTTCCAATTTTTTTTCTAAATATTAAAAACTGTGTATTTTAGGAAATTAGATATTTAGATCTGAAATTTCACATACTGACCCACAGTATTCAGCCTGAGACCCCACATGTTTCCAACAGATGTGTTTAGCCTGATTTTTTTAATGTTCGACATTTTAAATGTTTCAGATACCTTTATGAATATTAAATACTTCTACATTAAAAACTGGTTTCAGATACTGCCTTAATTGTTTTCTTTAGAAAATGAATAAAATCTAATTTAAATGAGCACCAAGAAAATGGATTAGAATGATTCCTATGTTTCCTTTTACATGTGACAGATACAATAATGTGGGAATGAGTTTTTTTTAAGTTTTTTTATGAAACATATCAAAAATTCATTGATAAATTATATAAAAATAGTAACAAAATATAGCCTGCCATGTCAATTCTTAAAATATCATTAAAACTGAATTTCCTTGATATTCATACATTTGGGGGACTATTTCATCTTTTTCTTCCTCTTTGTTTCTCAGGTGTTTGGAATTGGATTAATAATAATCCTTAAAATGCCCTCAGCATTGGCAACTGTATGACCCACTTTTATTTATCTGTTTATCCATTTGTAATAATGTAATAAGAACACATAAATTTCCCCACTCAAAACAAATACTAAGTCTCTGGTCACAACCCACATTGAACTATGTGGTCACCTCCTATGACATCCCTCTCAATCTCCAAACTTGAAGCAATAACCATACTTCATCTCATACTCATCATTCCCTTCATTTCCTTGTTGTACAGAATAATTATATCTATGTATATTTAAAAGGGCATTTTTGTTGTTTAACTTTATAAAAATAGTATTGTTATATATAATTCTTTAGAACTTGCCTTTTTTTGCTCAGTATTAAATTGCTGAGATTCGTCTGTATGTGTCTGCTGTTGTTGATTCATTTCACTACTGTGTCATATTTTATTGTGAATATACCAGTTTATTCGTCCACTGTCCTACTGATTCCATTTAGGTTGTTTTCTGTTTATTCCTTAAATAGCAATGATATGAGCATCCCTATACATGTTTGTTGTTGTACATATAAATGAGTGTTATTGGACACCTAGGCGTGAAATTTTGGGGCCATAGGACATATGAATGTTCAATTTTTCTGACATACTCAATATTTTTAAAATAATTACACCAAACTGCACTCCAACCAGCTAAGAACATCTACTGGATCAATATGCTCTCCAATAATTGATATTTCATGCTTTTCAATTTTTTTCCAGAAGGAGAATATAAAACAATATTGTATTATTGTGTTTATTTGTGTTTCTATCATCACTAATGGATGAGATGTGATGTAATGAACATCTCTTCATATTTTTGTTGGTCATATGAGTTTCCTCTTCTATGAAATGTCTATGTATGACTTTTAGTTATTTTTTTTACTGATTTTTAGGAGATAATTTTTGTGCTCTTGACACCAATCCTTTGTTAGTCATGCAGATTGTGAACTAGTTTGTGATAGGACTTTTCATTTTCTTCAAGTGGTCACTTAATGAACTAAAGTTCTTAATTTTAATATAATAAAATTTATTTTTTCTTTTATAGTCAACATGTTTTAATGCATTATTTAAGGAATATTTTTCTATATCTAAGTCTAAAATACATTCATCTGTATTTTCTACTAAGTATTTAAAGATTTGCTTTTGACAGTTAAATCCTTAATCCATCTGGAGTTGGTTTTTTTAATAAAGTGTGGAGTAAAGATTTAGTTTTATATTTTTCTAAACATTTAATGAACTTATTTACTCTTAAGGCATTGATCTGTAGTTACAGGAAATTATTATGACATGATTCTTTTAAAAAAACTACCTCAAAGTTCTAAAATTTACACAAAATTCTAATTACTTATATAATGTTTTTCTAAATGAAATTCCTATAATAGGAATTGAGATTACTAATTCTACCAAATACAATAAGAATGATTATAAAAACAAGAGAAACATGAAGGTGATTTCCCTGAAGCATCCCCAATCCTCTTACCAACACATTTTTAAAAATCTGTTTTAAAGTTATTTAAACAAATACTCCTAGGAAGTGGTACAGAGAGGTTTAGGAGAGATGAAGGCATCCTGGCCATGAGGAGATAATTGTATCTTAGGATGTAGGAAGTGACCCTGGTGGTCACTTTGATATTTCTGAATGTACTAGAAATTTATGGGTGAACATTGACAATATTAGCCCTTAATCTGCCATCACGAATGCCAACTAATTGATAGTGATAAGTACAGAGCTGGATGGCTTCAAGATGTCAAAACAGGAGTGAGAGACAGCATAAATAAGGATGCTTGCAAATGGATAAAAGATCTAATTAAATAAGCAAATGCTCAGAAACCATTTGAGTACATTTACAATATTAAGAATAGTACATTTGCTAATTTCTAAAGAAATAAGTATTTTAATTATGCAACAGCAATTTTGTAATGTTAACCAGGCACAATAATATTGAAATGTGTTCTAAACGATATCTCTTGGGTAGAATCAGTATAAATATATATTCTTTTAATTGAATAAAATATAATCTTTTAAGAAAAAAAAATCTGTTTTAACTAATTGAAACATACACACACACAATACACAGAAAGCAACAGTAATATGTAAAAGGCAAGCATAATCACTGTTCCACATATCCACTTGCATTTTCATTTTTGCATTTCCACTATGATTTAATTTGTTTTATAACCTTTTTTGTATTAGTTATTTTGAATGCTCCTTTACAATGAAATAGAATTCACTCTACACACAAGTAGGTCACAAATGAAGAACTAGCATGCCAAAAAGTCAATTAATTGCCAAATATCCGCTATTTCGGAAGAGCTCTTATTTCTCTCTTTCTGTCCCATCATGGTATTATTAGTACGTTGCATCTCTGTAAAAGTAAAAGGGTTTAACTATTTTAACTTCCAAACTATTTTACAAACATCTATTAAACATCTACTATGAGCAAAGCACCATGCTAGATACTTTAAAAAATAAAAATTTGCCCCATAATATAGTCAGGGAGCCATAGATAAATCTAAAACTGGGCCAAGTATGGTAAGTTACGTAACAAATACACCCACAAATGTTAATTGAGTTCAATTATGTTTGCAATTACTAAGCACCTAAGAGAGGATAATATTGCACATTTCAATGGTCTCATTAAATAGGTCCCATTAAATAGACTCTTCTCTTTAAAGAGTCCACTTAGTAATTTCACAATATAGGAAATTTAGAATAGAAACACTGGTAAACTTGTTAGACAATATCCATTTCCAGGCATGCTTCAGACCACAATGTAAATACTGGCCTAGAAGATGATGAATGTTACTAACATATTTAATAAAGGCTTTTCTCCAAAACCAAGAGAGAAGGTGAGACACTAAAGAACAGAGTCTTTCCAAACTTTCCCTTCCTGTGGCATATACAGTCAGATACAATTCTAGCCTACTCAGTTACTTGGATTTAGGACTTCAGCCGACCCAACAGCATGACCAACTCCACATAAAGCTATGACGATTTTTAATGCCCACTCTAGGTCTTCTATTTTCCAGTCTCCCCAGCTCGTCTGTTTTCTGCACTCATAATGCCTTTTCTCAGAACCTCTAGTGAAGCAGCCCATCGAAGCCTTCTATTTCCAAGGTATGCATCACAATTTTTATGACTCCCCTAGGTGACTTCCACCTCTCCTCACCACAAGGTTCTACTCTGTGTCACATCCCTTATGAGCCTCTTGGTGTTTTCCATGATAACCCCTCCCTAATCACAAACTAATGGATACCAATATGAGAAGTTTAGAGAGATCCCATTCTTTCTGGAAAAGTAAATATAAATCATGAGCCTTTCAAGTCAGATATAAAAAAGTATGGTGCCACAAAAATCAGAAGGAAATCCTTTGTGCCTGTAATCATAGGGCCTCAGATTAAGTCCAAAGTCCACAATAATTTGTATGTAACATTGAGGCAGTCGTTTAACTCTACTGATACTCAGTGACTGCATCTATTAATCAGAAGAAATAATAATGAGTTCATATGAATGCTGTCAGAAATTACATGATATATGAGAAAGTATTTTTAAGTTATAAAGTGATCTAAAATATGAGTGATTTTCACCTATGGCAATGATAAACCACCAGGAACGATATATAGTTTGACATTCCTCAAGATATTCTGTAGTAATACCTGCTTCACCTATGCTAGGGACAGGACTGCAATAAATTTGTAGAAAAAGACGGGGATAAGTTTCTAAATCATGCCTTCATTCAATCATTGACCCATTCATTTGAAATAAGAGTAAATGCCAGGCACAGGAGAAAGAACCATGACCAAAGTAGACATGGCCCCTGCCCTCATGGAGTTTATATTCTGTCCATGGTTCAAAACACTTGGAAAACATGGAAACACTGAAAGCACAAGCAGGATGACCTAATACCCAGGTAAGCATCATTCTTACTGAAATGAGTACCAACGTTGCTTTTTATTGAAACAAGGGAAGCCACGCTATCTGATTTACCTCACTCAGTAAATCAGCCTGTGAGACCAGCATAATCTTAAACCATATGATATGATCTGCTTCACAATTCTCAATGAGCAGAAGACAAAGTAGTCTAGATGAGACCCATGATCTTCATAACTGAAGCCTAATGGAACATTTCTATGCTTTAAAAAGTAGGCTATTTCCTTCTGTTAGAGGGACACTTCAGCTCTTTGATAATAACAGCTGACACTCATGGATCACCAAGCTCTAGGCACTCTTTTCAGCATTCACTTTTTATCTCATTTAGCCATTACAACTCCATTTAGTAGGTACTATTATTATCATGCCATTTTATAAATGAGGGAAATAAGGCATGAAGAGATTAATAAACTTGTCCTAGGTCATACGGCTATTTTTTTTTTGCTGAGCCCAAGATTCAAATCTAGGCTATTTTATTATGCAGTCCAACTTGTACCCACTGTGTGCTCTACTGCCTCTTCATAGATTCCTATCAATGGAGTGATTTATGGTTATAATAGATACAGGGCCAAGAACCACTGTTCTATTTAACCCCAATCACTCCAAAATTCATTCTAGGGTGCTGAGTACACCCAGAAGCACCATTTACATGGGCTTGGTATGAATGGCGCCCTCTAGGGGTATGCAGTACACACACAGCATAATCCCACACAGTGACCCTCATCCCATCATAAAGCACACCTTCTTTTTCATAGCCTTCTTCTGTTGCCTTTCTACCGTGGAAGCCCTTCTCCTCTCAACATGCATAAAACCAGTTAGCATCCAGCCAGTATCGCCCTTGAAGCCTTTCCAGGCCCTTCTAGCTACAAAGATCCACATATCTCTTCTCTGAATATCTACTTTTTGTTCACTTTGTGGGCACTTTTAGCTACTGCTTAGCATTTAGTTACCTGATGATTTGTATTTAACCAAACACACTTATTTACTCAGCTACATTTAAGTTCACTAAGGACAGAAAACAGCTTTGATTCTCTCTCCTTACTGCACACTCCCTCTCCATACACACACACACTCCACACCTCATACAGTATTAAAAGTTCAATAAATGCTGTTTGGATAGTTAGTGGACTAATTGATTAATCTATTGAATAAACATTCACCTGAACTTAAATCGCTTCCAAGAGTTTCTACCTCAGACATAGATGCAACACAACGTGTGGGCCTGTGAGGTAATGGACTGAGGAAGCGAATAAAAAAAGCTTTCAATGGGAAATTGCCCTAAATATAAAAATCACAAGAAATGGAAATGTATAAGAATCCAATCTGAAAAGTTTTAAAGGGAGAACAGACTAACTCGAAAAGTAAGAAAAAAAGTAGTTTTATATACATAGCATTAAAGTATCTTCTTGGGATCTGAAAATCAAATATTTCACTCCATCACTTCTGTCACTTTTCTTCAGAAGATGTAATATATCTCCCACATTTCAAGTGTATCTTAAAATTCGAATGGCTAGCTTCTTCTACTTTACTTCTTTATTCTACTCTCTTTCTAATGCACACACACACATACACACACGCACACACACCCCACGTAGTCTGACCTCTGCCCGACCACCACCCACCCCCCGACTCCGCCACCCCTGCCCAACACACAAATCACCTTTAGACAAGGAATTACTAGTTCTGAGTCATCAAAACAGCTCGAGATTTGTTCATGAACTTGGGCTCCCTCTGCTGGGTCTGCAGCAGTACAACATACAACTCTGTAGAACTGAAGGTTAAGGAACTCACTTCCCACAGAATATTCTCCTGTTTAAACTAAAATCCAAGGTCAATGGCCAACAAAACGTAACAATTTGAAAAAAGAAAAGATTTAGGACTTGTATAAATTAGTAACAATGAATTAAGACAAGTGGTTTTTAAGAAACTGCTACCCAAATCAGTACTTTTGCTCCTATTTATTTCCATTTCTAGTAGAATGGTAGAATTCAGCAGGGGATGGCAAAGATTGCAAAGATAATGGCATAAAGCTGTACAGAAGAAAATAACTTCAAGAACTAAAATCTAGATTACATGTCTGTTTGTCAGAAACAAATGCAAGTGAGTATGACTGAAGGTCATATAAGGTCTCCCAGGTTTCTAAGAAAGTGAAGAAAAAGAAGTTGCTAGGAAGTATTACTAAAGGAATACAAATCACTGTTGTTGATAACATCACTGAAATATACTAGCCAACCCAACAGCATAGAGCATATTGAGCCTACAGTCACACACATACCAAAAAATAAAATAAAATAAAATCACAAAGTACATTCCACATTTACTAAAGATAACAGATACATAACTTATACGTCGGAGTGGAAATGGTAGATATTGATTCCTGTTAAAAGGAAATGTTATCTCTCATTGAATTGATTTGGTGTTTATTTTAAAATACGATTGTTAAATTGGCCTAAAACAAACCATCAGACCAGGGAAAAGAATGAAAATAGATCTAAGACCTTTAAAAATCTG
>CAUYSK010051077.1:0-42454 GCA_963575035.1 Avahi laniger | reverse complement strand
CTAGCTCTCTGGGAGGCCGAGGCAGGTGGATTGCTTGAGTTCAGGAGTTCAAGACCAGCCTGAGCAAGAGCGAGACCCCGTCTCTACCAAAAATAGAAAGAAATTAATTGGACAGCTAAAAATATATAGAAAAAATTAGCCGGGCATGGTGGCACATGCCTGTTGTCCCAGCTACTGGGGAGGCTGAGGCAGGAGGATCGCTTGAGCCCAGGAGTTTGAGGTTGCTGTGAGCTAGGCGGACGCGACAGCACTCACTCTAGCCCGGGCAACAAAGTGAAACTCTGTCTCAAAAATAAAAAATAAAAAAAAAAAAAAAGTATCCTTATATGACTGTTTTTGTGTCAGATGCCTAACATTCTTTTTTCTATTAAAATATAACTTGGCAAAGGTGATTTTGTTGGGAAAAATGGGTTTAAGCTAATAAATACACAGTTTCACTGTCCTAACTTTTGATCCAGTCATGGATTCCAAGTCCTCTGTGGCCACTGTGTTTTAGAAATTCAGATATGATTAGGCTATGAAAATTTTTTTATTGCTAAATTTTAGCCTGTTAACTATTCAAAACCATGGGTTTTTTTTTTTTCTGGCAATAATACTGTCCAAAAGCCTACTTAATATACTACTTCCTTATAAAATTATTACAGTTCTTAAACCAGTGCTTATTGTTGATCAGTTGCGATGAAGTGTTTGAGGATATTGTTCTTGAAAACATGGAGTATGTTCAGGATGTCATTCTTTATTCTTCTTACCCTACTTCACTCCCAGTTCAATCCATTAGCAAGTCCTGTTAATTCTACTTCCAAATTATCTCCTGAATCCTCTCTCTTTCTTCCTCATCACTGCCACCATGCTGAGCTGGCTGCACCCCCTGCACCCCATTGCTCTCCAGGACAATGACAGTAGCCTTCTTGCTGGCCTTGGGCTTTCCACTCTGGCCCTCTCCACTCTGTTCTCCAGATAGTAGTGATACTGACCTGAAATACACCTGGAGTCAGCTGGAGAGTCTTGCTTAGTATCCTTTAGTAGCTTCCCATCATACTTAAAATCAACTCTAACCTTCTTACGCTGTCTTTACAGGCCCGTGTGATCCGCCCCTGCCTGTCTTTCCACACACAGTTTATGCCACTCATCCACCGAACACTTGGGGGCCTGGTTCTGGAACAGGTTCTTCCTCCAGCCCTGTAGTTAGTTCTACCCAACTTCACGTTTTCTGTTTAAATGTCATCTCAAGGAGTCTTAGCTGAACACCCTAAATTAGGTCATTTGTTCTTTCCTTTCTCCTCTCCCTTTTGTGTCCTTAATAGCATTTATCACCAGTTGTAATTATTTTGTTTGATGGCTTTTTTTTCCTGGTCTGTGTTCACCAAAATGTAAGCCTTATGTGGACAAGGACCATGTCTGGTTTGTTCACTGCTATAGTATGTCATCAGTGTTTGTCAGTAGTACTTAGGTATTCAGTAAATATTTACTGAACAAATGAGAGTGGGGGAGGGAAGCCGGCAGGAGGGCCGGGTATATCTGTTGGTATCTTTCAGTTTTAGCATGAAAAAGAATGTACTTTCACTTGGTCAGATGGACCTAAACATTCTCAAAGTTTGGTCACATGGGAAAAAATTGGAGAATTATTCTGAGAGCCATTTATTTATCCTAAAAATTCCAGGAATTCTGTGTCTTTTTGGTGGGCGTAGTTTGCCTTTTGCTTATTTAGCTAATTTGAATTGTATTGGTAATGTGATTGCATGATAATTCATCCATATGTTGAGGTTTATACTTCAAAGATAGCTAGCTACCTTAATTTAAAAATATTATTCATCCACATGAAAATCTGTAAATTTTTTTTTTTTCCGAGACAGTCTTGCTCTGTTGCCCTGGGGAGAGTACAGTGGCATCATCATGGCTCACTGCAACCTCACACTCCTGGACTCAAGCAATCCTCCTGCCCAGCCTCCCGAGTAGCTGGGACTACAGGTGTGCACTGCGCCACCTGGGTAATTTGTTTGTTTTTAGTAGAGATGGGATTTCCCTCTTTCTCAGACTTGTCTCAAACTCCTGACCTCAAGCAATCTGCCTGCCTTGGCCTTCCAGAATGCTACCACCTTGCCTGGCCAAAATCTGTAAATTTTTTCTGAAACCGTGCCTTAATTTCCATCAGATAATTGTGTGATCCATCAGAGATTTCAGAGAGCATGCTATGTCTAATCCTGAACAGCCACGGCTATGAGTGGGCCTACTGACCAGTATTCTTCCTGAGCAGACATGTTGGATGGAATGATCTGATTATCAATATATAAGATTTAAAATGTCTGCTGAAGATGACAGTGTTGTCTTAGTTGATGAATTCCTTATGACAGACATTTTATACCATGACTAGGTTGTTTCTTAAGGCTGTTCTTTAGCAGTTTCTATAGGAAGATATTGGTTTTTCTATTTCCTGGGACATGAAGGGGACTTATCTAGTAAATCTTCAGAGCAGATCAGATCTTTCAGAATGAGTAAAAAGAGTGGTTTAAAACACAGCCTTGATTCTTGCAGCATTATTAAAATGCCCATTCCTTTTGAGAAACACTGAGCTGATGTTTTGGTTTCCTGTGCAAATCATTCCTCTTCCTAATGTATAAGTACTTTTTTGATAACGTTGAAAGATTTTGAAAACTTGATGTTTAAATACCATTTCAGATATTTCCTTTTATTTTACATCATCACATAGTTATTCTAGCCTTCTTATTGAACTCATCCTAATAAAATTATTTAATTGAAAGAACTAATTCACTATTTAATAATTTGAAGCCTTGGTAAGGCCTGTCATCCTTTTAGGTTACTGAAATCGTAGGTCAAGTCACAGGATTTCTAGGTTTTAGAGGGATTCATTCCTTAGGTCTGGTTCTTTGAAACAGGTGGCCAAGCCTTGAAGAAAGACTCAAAAGTTGTAAATCCCTTGGTGCTATACTGGCAGTTTCCAACTTAAGAAGGTGTTGCTAAGTAACGCATTTCCCCATTTCCCCAGGAACAGTATAAATGGTAGTTAGCCTGGACAGCACCCTACAGTCCCCTCCCCTACCCCACCTGCCCCTGGAAGTAGGAATGGTGGTGTAGAATGAGAAAACTACACCAATGTGCATGACGAGAAGTCAGGGACCTTGGAGTGTGCTCTTCACTCTGTCACTGTGTTATTATGTCAACTGATTTGACTCCTCAGGCTCTCAGATTACTCATCTTTAAAATGAATGGGTTGGGCAAGATTATTTCTAAGACTCCTTTAAGCGCTGATGTCACGTGATTGGGATTTTCTGATCCCTAGGTCAGTGTCTGGGCAGGGATTTGGATGGCAGAGCTGTGTAGGTGGTCAGGTACTTCGTACTTAATGACCTTTAAATATTTTCATGCGTTATTCACCAGCAAACTGGATAACCAAAAGCAGGCGTACGCTCGCACAAGAAGTTTTGAATACTCTTAGGGAAGCATTTTCAGTTTTATAATGGAGGTTATTGAAAAAAATTTTATTTCATGGACTCTTGTACGCTTTTGACGTCACTGTGTTATTCTTTAAGCACTTCATGTTTTTAGGTACAAAAAAATGTTCCAGTCTTATCTTGTAATTTCCCTGTCCCAGCCAATTTCCCAGGGAGTCCTGATCCCATTGAGGGGGTATAGATGTGCCCTTGTAAATAGGGTTCTCAGGGCTAGGAAACACATTAAAGTTGTATAATACCTCTAGTTCCAGTTTGCTACCACAGACCTCTTACGCTACTTCTGAGGTTTTAGGTTTGTATATTGCTCCTCCCACAGTGTAAACCGCAGCTCCTCCTCTGCTCAGTGCTATAATATATACAAAATAGTCTCAGAATTTTCACCAAGAATACTACCAACAACAAACCTACTACATAAAATTCTAGATTTCTTTGCAATTCTCTTTGCCTTAAGAATTAAGAATATATCCTACAAAAGATGTAAACCTATTTATTTGGGGTCTCACCATGTTGGCCAGGCTGGTCTTGCACTTCTGGCCTCAAGGGATCCTCCAGTCTCAGCCTCCCAAAGTGCTGGGAACATAAGCATGAACCATTGCACCTGGCCATAAATCCATGTATTTTTTCTTTTTTTTAAAACAGCTGGAGGTTGTCAGATAAACCCATGTATTCTTTTTTTTTTTTTTTTTTTTGAGACAGGATCTCACTCTGTTGCCCAGGCTAAAGTGCAGTGGCATCATTGTAGCTCACTGCAAGCTCAAACTCCTGGGCTCAATCAATCCTCCTCCCTAAATTCTTTTGTTATAGTCTGAGTACTTCTCCCTTCCTCCCTCTTTCCACCCTGTACAAAATAGGCATTCAGTAAATGTCTGCTCAGAGGCAGTCTGTGCCCTTCTTTGAGCTGTTCCTGTCCAAAAGTATTTTCCTAAGTTAAATTAATTACCACTTATGTAGGAGTTAAGTATAATTAATCTCCCAGAAGCCTTAATGATCTGAATAAACAATCATATGTATGAATAAATAAAAAGTATGATATATGTAACTATATAATAATTTTATATAACAATACATAAATAAAGTAACAATCATATTTATCAAGCCCTATTATATAAAACCCTTAGATATTAACCTCATTTTAGATCTATTCATGTAGTTTTTAATTATTTATTGCTTATGTATAATTTTTAATTCACAGAACCCAAGGTCTCTTGTTTTCTGATCTCAGTTTGAGCCAATGTTTCACATTAGGGTCATTAGGTGAAGAGATATTGTGGGTTTCAACTTTTAAGAATTGAGAGGCATACAAAAACTACTATTATTTTTCTTTGATGGTGTCATAATAGACTCTAATTTATGTCAATTCTAGTTAAGTATTTAAAAAATAACCAGACTGATAGAACAGCCGTGATGAGCTAGGTACAGGAGTAGGAGGCTGGGGAGAGGAAGGAACGAAGTGGGGGGTGCTGTTGGGTAGAGGGAGAGGCACAGAGGGAGATGTAGATTTGAACTTGTGACAATGAAATCCAAGAAGAGTAGACTGGGGAAATTAAGTTTTCTAGTACCCAATATAATTGTCATCTGTTCTTTTTGTTAAAATTATTTAATAAAGGGCCGGGCGCGGTGGCTCACGCCTGTAATCCTAGCACTCTGGGAGGCCAAGGCAGGCGGATTGTTTGAGCTCAGGAGTTCGAGACCAGCCTGAGCAAGAGCAAGAACCCGTCTCTACCAAAAATAGAAAGAAATTAATTGGACAGCTAAAAATATATAGAAAAAAAATTAGCCGGGCATGGTGGTGCCTGCCTGTAGTCCCATCTCCTCGGGAGGCTGAGGCAGGAGGATTGCTTGAGCCCAGGAGTTTGAGGTTGCTGTGAGCTAGGCTGACGCCACGGCACTCTAGCCCGGGCAACAGAGCAAGACTCTGTCTCAAAAAAAAAAAAAAAAGAACATACTTTAAGATGTCTTCCTTTAGGGAACAAAAATACCTCCTGACTCTGGCTCCCTTGGAGGGCCATTGTTCTCATCCGGTTGCCCATTCACTTTTCAAGTCTAGCCAGGTGTCCAGAACTTCCCTAAAGGAAATCAAGATTTTCCTTTATTTCCCTGCTTGGGAGTGGGAGTGGTGGGGGTGGGGTTTGGGCGTGACGGGCCCCACAGAGGGGTCCCAGCTCCATGTCTCTGCTTCCTGCTGTGGCTCTTCCAAATCCCTACTCCAGCAGCCCTCAGCAGCCAGAGGGTCTCCAAGCGACACTTGGTGCCTCCAGAACATGCCTTTGGGTGCCCAGGGTCCTGAGCAGGCACATTCTTCCAAACCCTCCTCTGTTTGAGTTTCTAGCAAACTGTCTCTGTCCCCCACACTCCTCGCTACTCTCATTGCTTTTGCTCATGTTGTTCACTCTCCCTGGAGTGCCCTTCATCCTCTAAGCCCCTCTTCTTCAGCAATTGCTGTTTTCGGGAAGCTTCGGCTGACCCCCACGCCAGCCCTGTCAGGTGCCTTACCTGTGTGCCCCTGTTAAGTGCCTTTTGCATTTATCTTCCTGTTGCACTTACCACGGAGCACTGAAATGATCTCTTTCCCTGTGTCTTTATTAGAGCTCGGAATATGTCTTATCCCACTTTGTATCTCCAGCGCCTGGCACACTGGAGTGTTCAGCAAATACTAGACAAATGGAAGGAAGGAAGAAAAGGAGAGAAGGGAAGTAGGCTGAGCCTGAGAAGGGCCTCTTGTACTAAGCAATGAAAGTGCCTCCCCCGTCTCCCCTGCCCTTACCCCTTTCATGCTGCCAGCAACATGCTACACACTTGGGCTCTGAGCAGCCTCTTTGCCTCTGGACTGGATTATGTGACTATGAGATCCTTAGAACAAATGGTAGAAACAGAAGATGAAGTGCCCGAGTCCTTTGAATCTGCTCTCAGAGCCCCCCACTAGGTCATCCTGAGGCCGCTTAGGAGAGAAGTGTCTCCTGAGGAAGGAATTGCAAAAGACAGAAGCAGCACACACCCCCCACCGCCATCCCCTCCCCCAGTAGAACAGCAGCTTCAGCCAGGACTGCCCTCCTCAGACTTCTTTTACATGAGAAAGCTATACACTTTAAGCCACTGTTGTTTGGGATTTTATCTTGCATAGAGCTGAGCTAATATAGCCTGTGGCTCTGAGTTGCAGCTCTCTCTCTTGCCTAATTTGGGGCCCTGCTTGCAGTGCAGGTATGTGTCAGATGGGTTACAGCTAGAGATCCCAAGGAAATGTTACCTGGTACTGGAGAGCCTCTTCTGAGGATAGGTAGTTCCTGGGCCACCAGCACAGGCATGTGGGAGGACCAGGGAAGGGGACTGGGGGAGCTGTATCACCTTGGGAAAATCACCTGGCCTCTCTATACCTTAGGTTCCTTGCTTTGGAAACAAGAAAGATGATCTTCAAGGTCCTGACAGTCTCGTGCTTAAAATACTTGCCTTATGAATGAATAAATAGCTTGGAATAGATGGAGGGCTTGGGTTTAGGCATCAGACAAACCTGGGTTCAAACCCTGGCTGGGCCACAAGCCAGCAGCACAACTTGGACAAGTTCCTTAACTTCTCTGGGCTTTTATTTTCCTTAAATCTGAAACAGAAATTAACTTTGCAACTACTTTGCAGGGTTGCAATCAAAGAATTAGAAATACTGTAGACAAACTTCTGGGCACAGAGTAGCCACTCAATAAATGGAGCTACTAAGAGGGTGTGAGTGGAGAGGCAGAGAGAGGTGGACAGGCCTTCACAAAGTCTAGCTGAGCCGAGCCTTGAAGGATGAGGTGGGGAATGTTTTGGCAGGCAGAGTGGAAGAACGTTCCAAACAGGTGAGCAGCATGGGCAAAGAAAGAAATTTGCATGGT
This sequence comes from Avahi laniger, assembly GCA_963575035.1. Lineage (NCBI taxonomy): Eukaryota > Metazoa > Chordata > Mammalia > Primates > Indriidae > Avahi > Avahi laniger. Next base: position 35,121 of record CAUYSK010051077.1, on the reverse strand, counting down.
GTGATGGTGAAAGTGGGTGGTCCTGATGGGCAAGGCGCCCCTACGTGGCATGCAGGCAGACTGTAACAAGCTGCTTCCAGCTAAGGAGCTTCCTGGATGACAGGGCATTCTAACTGGGCATTAAGTGAAGTAGGATTTTTAGAGCAAGAGTTGGGTTGAGGGTGGTTTGGAGTGAATGCCATGAGCAAAAGCAGGGAGCTGAGAAAGGGCCCTGTGTGTCTGGGGGCAGGAGGCTGGAAGAGTGGGCAACAGCCGGTGAGAAATGCTCAAATGTTTTAAATAGAGTGCTAGGCAAAGACAAGACAAGCCGGCCCAGCCACTTGCTCACGCTGTTCTCTTACCGGCTTCTTTCAGCACCTCTGTGTGGGCTGTGTCTTTGAGGCCAGAGTTAAAATGCCAGGATCTGGAAGGGGCCTCTGAGGTCCCTTGAACAACCGGGCAAAGGGGCCCATGTGGAACTTGTGCTCAGAAGGTGGAGGGCTGGGAGGCAGGCAGGCATTCACTGCACTTCCTTCCCGCCTGGTGGCTGGCTGTGCGCCCTGAACTTGACCTCAGATGACCTGTGTGTTCCCTTCGGTTCCATTGCCAGGAGCGTTAAGCTTCGTCTTTGGCTTTTTTTCTCCTTCAAAGCAGGGACTTTGCCTCTGCTCAGACTGGCTTCTGCTGCTCCAAAATCTCCGAATTACCTCGGCAGGACCTTGCCAGCTGGGTGTCTGCTGTTGTTTCCCTCTGCTCAGTTTAGAATGGATGACTTTAATGGTGCTAGATCATTGTATAGATAAGGAAGTAAAGAGCAAGTGGGTGTGAGAGAGAAAGAAAGAGAGAGAGAGAGACAGAGAGAGAGAAATGTTGTCCCCCAGGTGGCACAGCTAGTTAACAGCAGAGTGGGACCAACCCAAGTGATTTGACTCTCTGGCCAGTGCTGGAAGTTCTGGCTGTGAGATCCTTAACCCTGTACACGTCGAATTCATTCAGGCGTGGACACGTGAACCTCAGCTAATTTGCACATCACAATTAATGTCAATGTCTTGAAATCCTTGTGCAAAAAAGTGAGTTCTATTTAAAGCATTGTCTTTATTAACAACACCACTCTTGGATGTTCTGTGGATTGGGTTGGCATAAAAAATAATTCGAAAAATGCCTGGATTTGTCCAGTGTCACTGATTAGTGGTTCTCTTAGGAGACTAAATCCAGCATTAGCCTCAGTAGGGTGGAAGGAACTACAGCAGCTTCTCCTTGGTCAAATTCATAAATTATAGACATAGCATATTTATCAAGGAAAGGGATTGACTTCTAATCAACATACAAGCTAGAATCTGTTAGTCCCAAGTAGGCTGCTGTTGCTCAAAAACCTCTTCAGAATTACCTTTGGAGCCAGTTTATGGGTCCCAGCAGAGCCAGGCTCTGTTCACCATTCAACGAGAACACACTGAGGGTCTGTGTGCCAAACACTGGGAGTACAGTAGGTAGCAAGACAGACACACGTGTACCTTACAAGTGACCTATTTACTTAAAAAACAAAATATCTTACCGAGTTTGACTACCACCTTAATCATCAGGTTTGGTTTTAAAAGATATTTTTGGTGGCTTTCTAAAATTAAGCACTTCTTCAAAGGATGGGGAATGAATTCACTGATTGAAAATACTCAGAAAAAATATAGCTTAGACAAAGACAATCTTCAAAGAGGAATTCCCATGACATTTTAAACTATGGTAACACAACCTCACAAGCAGAAATTTAGATAATAATATTTATTTAGGAGTAGACATTCTGGGGTGTTTGTTAAAAATGCAAAGGTACATTTTCATGAGTACATAGTTTTGGTTCCTGGAGGCCAGCCAACTCTCAATGCAGAAATGACCAAATGGCCTGAATCAACCCAGATCTATTGGCTGCTGTCCACAGCTCATAAGCCCTCTGGCTAGGACTGCCCCAGGCATCCACATTTGACAGCACCTACCTACAAGATCTCCAGATCAAATCAAATTACAAGACTGACACAGTTTAGAAACAAATGTGCTTATTTGCATGGGTTCCCACATTGCCAGGGATATTCCATTGATATAATTGCTATCTTCTGAGTTTCCAGGTTCTAACAAGAACACATTTCTATGTGCTTTTTTGTTTTTTGGGTTTTTCTTATTTGAGACAGAGTCTCTTGCTCTGTCGCCCAGGTTAGAGTGCAGTGGGGTCATCATAGCTCACTGCAACCTCTTATTCCTGGGCTCAAGTGATCCTCCTGCTTCAGCCTCCTGAGTAGCTGGAACTACAGGTGCTTGCTACCATGTCTGGCTAATTTTTCTATTTTTAGTAGAGACAGGATCTTGCTCTTGCTCTTGCTCAGGCTGGTCTCAAACTCCTGACCTCAAGCAACCCTCCTGTCTCGGCCTCCCAGAGTGCTAGGATTATAGGTGTGAGTCACTGCACCTGGCCACATTTTTTTTTTTTTTGTTACCATAGTCTAAATTTCCGAATCTGCTCTAGTGCAAAGAATGACGGTCCATTAGAGTGGGAATCTCTAACAGATTTTTCCCAGGAGGGAGAAATAGCCTGGAAATGAACAGAACTAATTGCACTGACATATACCTCAAATGCAAGCATACACATCCACCACGTACTCTTGTGCACACACACTCCCCATGTGTTAGTTATTAGTGCTATTCACCTCTCCTTCCAAGAACATGGCAGGATTGTGTTTGTTGCACTTCCTTTCCCCCTTGTAACTTGCTTTGGCCAAAGAGATGAGAGCACAGGTGATGTGTATCACTTCCAGGTAAAAGTTTTAAGAGTCAGTGTTTGGTTTGCCCCATCCATCCTTATTTCTTGACTTCAGGGTTGAGGAGACACATGCCCAGTTGCAGCAGCCTGGGTCCCTGAGTGACTGTGGGGAACAGAGCTCCTACTGACCCACAGTGGACATGTTTTGAGATTAAAAGAAGTACACTTTCATTATGTTAAAACTCTGAGATTTGGGGATTGTCATTGCAGCACAACCTAAGTGATCCTGACCGACAAACCCCGGCAACCAAGGTTTAGGGGCACTAAGGCCTTTATTCTTGTTAGTATTCAGCAACTTGGGTCTCTGAGCCAATCAAAGCTCCTATGCTTCTGCCCAACCCCCTTAGCTTGGACGATTTCTAGGTTATTTCACTCTTTCCTATTATGATGGGTACACTTGCATTCTCCTTGCAAGTAAAATATTAATAGCCTATTTGATTCAACCTTAATTCAAAATGCAGGCCAGGTTCAGTGGCTCACACTTGTAATCCCAGCAATTTGGGAGGCCAGGGTGGGAGGATTGCTTGAGGCCAGGAGTTTGAGACCAGCCTGAGCAAGAACAAGACCCTGTCTCTACAAACAATAGAAAAATTAGCTGGGTGTGGTGGTGTGTGCCTGTAGTCCCAGTTACTTAAGAAGGAGAGGCAGGAGGATCACTTGAGCCCAGGAGTTTTAGGTTACAGAGAGCTATGATGATGCCACTGCACTCTAGCTGGGGCAGGCAACACAGTAACAACCCCAAATGCAGTCACAAAACTAGTTATAAAACATGCAGGCATTTGCTGAGCTATTCAAAAACATCATCTAGATACCCTCCATATGCCACACTCCCCAGTGTATGTCCAGAAGCAACCCACTAATGAATCTCCCTTTCCCCAAGAGCAAGATGCCAGCTTCTGCCCTGTATCAGCCCTGGCATTGGTGGCTAATTTCAGAGGTCCTGGATTGTAAGGCCTGATTCTGCCATTTAGCAGTGAATGACCTTGGACAAATGACCTCCCTGAGCCCTAGTTCCCTTATCTATAAAATGGTGATGATAATAATAAAAACTGTCATAGAAAAGGAAAGTAACATTTGCACATTGGTTGTATTAGCCACTCTGTACAGACAGAATGATAATGTGTGTGGAAGTGCTTTGAAAAGAGAAAGCTCTATGCAAATGTTAGCTGACAATATTTTTAACCAAGACATGACCAAAGAAGTAACACATCAAAAATCAAATAAACCTCCCAATGCCCTCGATCCTTAAAACCAAGCCCAGTAGTGGGGTGTAGTGGCACTTGCCTGTAGTCTCAGCTACTCACTTGAGCTGGTGAGTTTGAGGCTCTAGTGAGCTATGATTGTGCCACTGTACTCCAGCCTGGGTGACAAAACAAGACCTTGTCTCTAAAGAAACAAAACAAAAAACTCCACAAACCCAGGTATGAACATCGGTATATATTTACATTTTTGCCAAAGGTCTCATATCACAGATCCCATTCTTAAATAGGACAAATTACTTTCGCTGAAGAGCAGGATCGGGGTCAAGTTGCAGTCATTGGCAGGTTCAGCAAGAACCCAACAGAGTTAACTTCCTGAAGAACCACAGGCGCACACATCCAATTATGCTTCCTGTGCCTTTCCTTTGCCCCGGGGGCTGAATCAACTTCAGCTCATCAATGGGGTGGGAAAGCCGAATTCTGCAGCCCCACCTCCCTCTTCATTCTCACCCAAGGAAACGCCCACAGTCGTCCCTCTGTTCTTTTAGGCTTCCCCCACTGGTGGGGAGATTTCCCTTTCTAGCCCTTGGGCAGCAGCGCAGCCCGGCTCTGACCTCACAGGAGCAGTTGCCTAAAAGAGGCTCCGCCCTCGTCCGCTTGGGATGGGGCCTGCCAAGGTGGCTTCTAAAAGGAGTCTCTTTCTGGTTCTGTCTCCTTTAAGCGCCTCTGTTCTGACCCTGGCCTCCACCTGGGCGCTGAACTTGATTCTCTCCTATTTCCTGTAGTCCAGTGCTTCTCAAACTTGACATCACCTGAAGGGCTTGTTAAAACAGATTGCTGGGGCCCCACTCCCAGAGTTTCTGATTCAGCAGGATTAGGGTGGGGCCGAGAGCTTTACTTTCCCAGGTGGTGGTGATGCTTCTGGTCCAGGGACTCACTTAGAGGGAACCACCGCATCTAGTGCAATGCTGCTCCCAGAGAGAGAGGCTCCTCGCCCCGCTCCCACCCCAGCCGCTCTCCTGCCCTGAGCACACTGTTAATAGGGAATAGCAGCAGCACAGGAGGCTGGAGTCCTGGAAGGCAGGACCTGAGGAGTCTGGGCTTTATTTTGGGCACCCCTAGAGGGTTTGTGCAACTGGGATAACAGGCAGGAAAGAAACTTGGAAGCCTATAGGTCCTCGGTGTTGCTGGGGTCTTTCACTGACCTCGTTTCTTCATTCAACATAGTGACTGGGTGCCAGGTCTAGGGTTACGAAGGTGAAAAGGCAGTGTCCTAGGCCTCTGGGAGGTCATAGTAACTAGGAAGTAAACATGCAAACAATCACAATGCCAGTAACTCTTGCTATAGAGGGAGCCTCAAACTTCTGTGGAGGGTGAATGGGGCTCTGAAATCTGTCTGAGGAGCTGGAACAGGTTTCACGGAAGAACCTACACTTTTGCCTACTTGCAGGACTACTGGGAATCTGGCAGGTGAAAGAGGCGGCTGGGGGTAGGGGTGGGAGGAAAGTTTTCCCCAGGCAGAAGGAATGAGCAACAGGATTGCCTAAGTGTAGGGTTCCAGAAGGAGCAGTGGTTGGGAAGACTTGCCAGGCACCTCTCCAGCCCAGCCTGGTTCCTTCCTACCTTTCTAACAGCCCCTTGTCAGGTGCTGTCTCTGCCGAGCTAGTGTGCCCTGGGGCTCGTCCTGGCAGCCTTTTCCTCTCACTCTCCATGTCCACTCCCAATGAGCTCCTCCACACCTGAGGCCTCACCCCTGCTCCCTGAAGGGGTCCGTGTTTCCTCTCAGCACCATACTTACCTCCACATGGAGCCCCCAGGCATCTTTCCCCCTGTATTCTGTCCTCGTGAATGGCACCAGCATCCGCCTAATTACCTAAGCCAGAGAGGTTTTTGAAATGACCCTCTCACCAGTTGCTGGCAAAGAATAAATTGGCACAGTAAATTGCTGCTGCCATTTACCAAGACAGAATACAGGAGGAGGGCTTCTGAGTGCATTTTTGAGTCCACAACTTGCTGAGTGACCTTGGGCAAGTCACTTAATCTGTTTTCTTATCTGCAAAATGCGTTTGATGATAGTACCTACTCACAACATTATTGTATGGGCTAAACAATAATAATGGTTGCCATTTATTGAGCCCTATGTTAAGCACTTTACTTGGATTCTCTGAGTTGAGGAGTACCTAGTCCAAGGTCACATTGCCAGCAAGTGGCAGAGCCAGGTCTGGAAATCAGAGTTCTCTTGCTCCTAAGCTTTCTTCTTCACCATTTGTCATGCTTTCTGGAGATTGTGTAACAAATGGGAAATATGTATGGTATAATGTTAAGGGGAAAATGGATGGCAAATTGCATAGTTGGTGTGAATACAACAATTTTTTTTGTTTTTTTGAGAGTGTGTCGCTCTGCCACCCAGGCTGGAGTGGAGTGGCATCGTCATAGCTCACTGCAGCCTCCAACTCCTGGTCTCAAGCCATCCTCCCACCTTGACCTCCCAAAGTGCTAGGATTACAGGCATGAGACACCACATCCGGCTCTACCTATAATCATGCTTTTTTTTTTTTTTTTTTTTGAGACAGGGTCTCACTCTATTGCCCGGGCTAGAGCGCTGTGGCATCAGCCTACATCACAGCAACCTCAAACTCCTGGGCTCAAGCCATCCTCCTGCCTCAGCCTCCCGAGTAGCCGGGACTACAAGCGTGAGCCACCATGCCCAGCTAATTTTTTTTATATACATATTTTTAGTTGTTCAGCTAATTTCTTTCTATTTTTTTAGTAGAGACGGGGTCTCGCTCTTGCTCAGGCTGGTCTCAGCTCAAAGGATCCATCCGCCTTGGCCTCCCAGAGTGCTAGGATTACAGGCTTGAGCCACCGCGCCCGGCCTAACCATGCTTTTTAAAAAGGAAATTAATCCACAAACAGAAAAGGCTAGAAGGAAATATGGCAAATAGTTAACTATGGTTGTATCTGGGTCATTTTTTCTTCTAATTATCTGTATTTTCCACATTTAAAAAAATGTTTTTATTAAAAATACTTATTTATAACATTAAGAATTTATTACACTAAAAACAAAGTTGCAAGTCCACTGCCTGTTCTCCTGTTTGATTGAAAATTACACTCTACTGGTATTTCGCCTTCATTCTAGTCTTACTTACTTTCCTGAACAGAAACTCTTCAGTCTTCCCAAAAGCCACAGTAGGAAGTGGATATTGCAGCCATGTTCACCACCCCACAGCTGACAAGCTGGCCACTGGAGCCGGCTGTCAAAATCAGGCCTGCGAGAGGGAAGTTCCAGACAGAGCCCGGGCTTCTACCGCCCAGGGCTTTCTGGACAGCGCTACTTCAGATCAGTTACTTTTTCCCCCCCTCTGAATCGCCGGCCGAATGCTCTTTTTCCAGTTCTGGCTGAGTTGTTAGCTTCAGCCGGGCGGGGACGCCTGCCAGGTACCTGGCTCCGTGAGCACTGCCCAAACTGGTCAGGCCAGTCCGCCTTGTGGCTGTTTCTGCCAGGACTTGCCCATGTGTGTGCGCGTGTGTCGGAGACCCACCCTTCTCCCCTGCAACCCAGGTAGGTGGGAGGCAGCTGCAGGCACCAGCCTGGCAGGCAGTCCAGATGGGTGGAGCTGAATTAATCTAACCTGGAATTTCAACTTGGCCAGGACAACAGGTGAGGGGAAAAAAAAAGCAGCAGAGAGAACGGGCAGTTCAGCAACTTGGAAACATTTTTGCGCCTTGCCCCTTACTCTCTGCCTGGAACATAGCCCAGGGTGACTTTTCAAAGTGTCTGAGCCAGGTTCTAGGGCTCGGTCACGCCACGGCCCCCTCGGAGGCTGTCTTGCTCGGATACCCTCCGCGACGCGCCCGGTTCCCCCTCCTCTGGGAGGCAGGGCCGGGGTATCGGATTAGTCTTTGTTTTCGAAGCGAAAGAGCCGAGCGCGGCGCAGGGGAGGCTTTCGATGGCAGGGCCCTGGGGTCCCCCTGGGCAGGGCACTCGGCCGTGACCCCTACAAGGGTGCCCACAGCCTCTCCCCCTGAACACCCCCTTCTTGCCAGCCGGGCTGACTCGGTACGCAAACGCGCGATGTCCCCCATTGTCCTGCCTTGGAATGAGCGAGCAGCTGCCGGGGCAGGGGGGTCAGTCGGGCCCGGAGCTCAAGGCTCCCGGGAGCGCCGGGGCCGTCCCGGACCGCTCGGGCCCGCTGGGAGTGGCAGGAAGTGGGGACACCGAGGGCGGCGCGGCGGAGGGCCTAGGTTGGCAGGTCCGCGTGCCCACCCTGCCTAGCCCTGCCCCTGCTGCAGTACCGCCCGAGGGCCGGAGCGCCCAGCCCGAAGGCTGTAGCTGCGTCCCGGGAGGTCCCACCGGGGGGTGGGGACGTACTGCAGGTGCAAAGACGCGCGGCGGAGCCGGACCCTGCCCCCACCCGCTCCCAGGCCGCCCGCACCGACCCCTCCCCCTCCACGGGAACTCCCACCTAGTGCGGCCCCGGGCCGGAGGAGGGGGCGGCGGCGGGGCCAGCAGGGCTCTGCGGGGCTCGGCCGGGCCGCACGTGCGCGCCCTCCCGGGCGGGGGAGTCCCCGGGCGAGCACGTGCCGCGGCGCGCGGGGGGCGGGGAGTCCCGCGGACGCCTTCATTACTGCTGCTGCCGCCGCGGCCGCCGCTGCCTCTTCCTTCCTCCTGCGCCGTACCCTCCTCGGCCCGGGCGGGGGGCTTCGCGCGCCGAGCTCGGCCGGGCCGGGCGCTCCGGGAGGCGGGCGCCCCAGGTGGCGGCGGCGGCCGCGACGGTGGTGGCGGCGGCGGCGCGGGCCGGGAAACTTTGCCCCTTTGTGCGCTCCGCCCCGGAGGCGGCGGGCAGGTCGGTGCAGTCGGTGCCTTTCCGGCTCCGGAGTGGGGGAGGGGCGGCGGGGAGGCGTGGGGGGGCCCGGGACCGCCGTGGGGGCAGCTACTTTGTTGCGGGGGACCGGGCGAGGGTGCTACCGGTCACAGTGTAGCGGAGCCGTGCGGGGGCGGCGGGGCGGGGCGGGGGCTGCGGAGCTGCCGGAGCCGAGCAGCGGAGGCCCCAGAACAAAGGAGCCCGAGCGGCGGCGCGCGCACGGCCCGGCCCGCGGCTCGAGCGCGCCCCCCTCCCCGCGCCCCCTCGGCCGCGCGGGCAGCCCTCCCCCGTCGGGCCGGCTGTCCGCGCTCCGGCCGCGGGCGCGGCTGGGCAGCGGGCGGGGGCTGCCGCCGGGCGCGCCCCCACCTCCAGGCCGCTTCCGTGCCGGGGGCTCCGGGGCAGCCCCGCCGAGCGAGGCTCTCAGCAAACTTTATTTTGAAAGCTCTGCTCCCTCGGCGAGGGCCCAGCGGCCTCCAGTGAGGGGTGTGTGGGGGAATTTTGGTGAAACTTTCACAAGCGGGTGGTGGTGGGGCAGAGGGCAACTTTCTTAGAAATCTCACCTTGACCACCCCGTGAGCTCGTTGTCCAGGCCCCTCAGGACCCCATCAGGCCTAGGCTACCTCCCTCATGGGTGCCGGGCGCGTCCTGCCTGAGGTGCTGGGCAGGACTTCATTTGAGCAAGCCCTTTCTTTTCCCCCATTTCCTCTTCCCAGAAGCAGGAAGAGGTAACACGTGAAAGTTGTCCCTGAGCACTGAGTGATGCGCTTCCCCTTTCTCTCTCTCTTTCAGGCAGCGCTGCCTTCTCCATCATCCTGACCCTGGAGGAGAAATACCAGGAGGAGAACTCCTCACCCTACCCTGCCCCAGACACACACCCAGCTGCTGACCTCATGCCTGGGTTCAGGGTGGGTGAGGGTGAAGAACCCACCCAGCCAAGATGATCCTTTTTCTGGGGGCTGCTGCCGGTGTCCTCCCCCAGATCCTGGGCCCCAGCAGGTGGGAGAGTGGCCCCCAGCGGAGCCCTATCAGACTGCTGCAGAGGAGGTGAAGAGGGGTGGAGAAGAGGCACCCACCTGGGAGACTGAAGCTACTTCATTCTTCATTCCTGTAGGCTCTTGACTGTTTTAGGAGAGAAGGACCTGTTGGTGGCCTTTGCCGGCAGCAGGATATTGGACTGTGGTTCTGCCCCGGCACCTATGCCCCCACCTCTGGCAGCATCATGAGCCAGTTTCAGGTGCCCCTGGCCGTCCAGCCAGACCTGCCTGGCCTTTATGACTTTCCTCAGGGCCAGGTGATGGTAGGGGGCTTCGCGGGGCCTGGGCTCCCCATGGCCGGGAGTGACCTCCAACTCCGAGGGGGCGGAGATGGGCGAAAGAAACGGAAACGGTGTGGTACTTGTGAGCCCTGCCGGCGACTGGAAAACTGCGGGGCTTGCACTAGCTGTACCAACCGTCGCACACACCAGATCTGCAAACTGCGCAAGTGTGAGGTGCTGAAGAAAAAAGTGGGGCTTCTCAAGGAGGTAAGCTGGCTCTTGCTAGGCTACCCTTTGCTTTCCTTGAGGGCACTGTAATAACTGGAGTCTTGTTAAAGGCTTGTCCGGTTAAGCCCATTCTCCTATTTTTGATCCTTTTGGTCCAGCTTTCAATAGGAGTGTAACTGACGCTGGAAGCTGGTTTGGGTTCCTTTGCAGGGCTAACCATTGTATGAGAGTAACCAGGTCGCAGAGGGCTCTGAGCTAACACTCTCATCTCTGATGTTTGTATTTGATGTCTAGCTTTATTTCTAGAAGTTTCTTGTCCTGCTGCTTGAAGCTTCACATGTTGTATTTCAAGGTCACACTAATGCTTGGGTGACTTGGGCAGTGATGGTGTCAGATAAGGGACGGAGGCTAATGGATTTGGAGAGAGCTCTAGAGTGACAGGGTGGTTTTATGCTTTCCTGATGGAGTGGGACATTTCCCTAAATCTTTTCTTGGATACCATTGTTTTTCTCAGATGGCAAGGGAGCTAGTCGAAACTGGGAATTTAGTGAGAAACCCATGATGTGGGTTCCCTAATGTACTGAGTACTACTTGAAGTCAAAGACTTTTTATCTGTGTTCTAAGGACCTGGCACAGTTCCTTGGCAGGTAGTAGGCACTCAGATACTAATTGCATGAATGAATGATGTACTTTTGAGATGCTGTCAATCTCAGGGAGGAGTACTCCCTTTATTCCGGGGGGTATCAGGGTAGAAGAAAGGAGGAGTTGGGATGAGAGCAACCAGAGTGGGGGTGAGAGGAAGGGAAAGAAAGAGATAGTGACCCTGCATTGGCCGACTTTCCCTTCCATTCTGGTGGCGGACTGCTGACTTGAGGTTGGTGGCAGCCGCGACAGCGGAGAGTTGGCAGAAGCAGGGGCTAGCGAAGTTGAGCAGCTTAGGAGGAGTGGTGTAAGCGGCTGAGGTTGCTCCAGGCAGCAGAATTGGCGCTGGACAGAGACGGAGGCCTGCGCTGTTTGCAGGGCTCCCCCGGCTCTGCCACTCATTTGTCCAAGGGCCCAGCCAACTCAGGTCCCCTGTCTGCGCCCGTCTTCCCCTTGGGAGTTGTACTTGATGATGTCTTTCGAAGCCCTTTCTAGCTGGGCTGGGAACTGCTGTGCTTCTGAGGGCTGGGGCACCTGCTCGCGCTCAGGGTTTCCCTGACCGCTGAGTGCAGAGCAGTGCCTTGGGCTGGTGGGCCTGTGGTCCTGTGGCTAGGAAGAAAGATCCAGGTGTTGGGGACAGGGAAGTGGGGTTGCTGGATGTTTCTGCCCCTTCTCACCTTCTCTTGTCCACTCCCCGTGGAAGCTGTATGTCACGACCCCGGGAGTGCAGACTGGGAGCCCTGTTTTCACTGTCTCTGATTAAAGCAGACATCTGGATCACATCTGCAGCTCCCCACCCCAGCCCTGGAGGCAGTGTCCAGCGTATTTATGGTGCTGGTGTTGGGGGGGAGTTAGCATTCTGCTGGCCCTGTGCCCTGTGGGTCACTATTGAAAGGAGGCGGGACCAGGGATAGGCTTTACTTCTGGGCATGAGATCTGGTGTGTTGGTATAAGGAGGACCTGCCTAGTCTACTTCACAAAGCTTGATTCTTTTGCTTCCTTCTTTCTAGTGTTCCTTTTTTTCCCCACCCTCTTCGTCTCAGTTCCTCATATAATCAAAACCGAGGAGTAAGGACGTTGAGTTTTCTGGGCTTAGATGTTCCTGGAACCAGTGGCCTTTGTGTACAGTGTTTAAGTGCCTCTGTTGGCAACAGCCGGGCATACCTGCGTGAAAGGGGCTGGGAGCAAGGCCAGGGCCCTGTGTCATCCTTGTGTGTAAGCTGCTGGGTGGTCTTGGTTAAGATACTGTGGGTCTGGATTGGCTGATGGTTGGAGACAATCCCTCTGAGAGATGTCTGCATCCCCGTGGACCTTGCCATGGCCTGCTGCCCCGTCTAGGCCCCCAGGGTTCCATAAGATGCGGCTGGATGGCCTGTCCGGGTGCACACACTGATCTGTACTGTGGAGTAGTGCTGGCCCATGGTGGAGTTCTCCGTTTTTGGAGAAACAGTGAAAAGGAGACAATGGGGTGAGTTTTTTCATAAAGTTAACTTTTTTTGACTTATAGAGCAGTACTTTCTTCTAAGGATAGATCCTTTTTACTTCTAAATGTTTAAAATGTGTTTTCTTTTATGACATGAACTCATTGATAGAAAGTAGATCTTTTTTTTTTTTTTTTTAAGATCTGACACAATGACTCATGCCTGTAATCCCAGCCCTTTGGGAGGCCAAGGTAGGAGGATAACTAGAGGCCCAGGAGTTCAAGACCAGCCTGGACAACATAGTGAGACCCCCGTCTCTACAAAAAAATAGAAAAAATTAGCTGGACATGGTGGCGCATGCCTGTAGTCCCAGCTACTCGGGAAGCTGAGGCAGGGACATTGCTTGAGCAGCCCAGGAGTTGGAGGCTGCAGTGAACTATGATTGTGCCACTGCACTCTTGCTCAGGTGACAGTGCAAAAAAAATATCTTGGTAAAATACAAAATGTTAACTGGTGTCTGTCTCCACAATTCTTTTTTTTTTTTATTGATCCATGAAAGTTGAAAGCCTGGGAGCCACTGTCCAGGCTACACTGCATTTAATGGGCATATCTCTGGCATAGTTCCTAAGCTGAGACATGGCTGAGAGACTACCTGAGTGGCTGCGCTCTGAGGACAGACCTAGTATTTAGCAGCTACTGGGAACTGCCAGGACTTAACCATTAGATTTTAGCAGCTATGTAGTAGAGGGAACATGTCCCAGGATTGTGGAAGCTGTTGTTTTGGCCCTGACTCTTCAGGTAGGGCAGGATGTGGCATCTTAGGAGCCTCTTGGAAGTAAGACCATGTACTTGCATCTCTGCTCTCTGACATTTCTTCTCTGTGAGAGTGGTGCTGCAGCTTTGAGCACCCTTTCCTTACTTCCATCCTTTCTTCATCTCTCCCGGCTGCCTTTGGAGCTTCCTTTGAGCTCCCTGCTGACAACTGCTTTGTAAAGGAGGGAAGATTATCTTGGGCTTTCCATCTTCCTTGCTCCTCACTCTTTCCCAGTGGGCTTGGGCCAATATGCAGGGAATCCGGCTACTTGGAGAAGAGTAGCATTTTAAAATTAAAGACAGGTCCCCATTGGCACTGGTGACTGCTTCTCTGGGTCCTGATGTGAGGTTGTAGCAGGTTGGCAACATCTGTAGGTAATACACCTTGAAGGGGTTCACTCCTGTACTGTGGTCTTCCTTCCCAGTTCCAGAAAAGATTTAGACCCTAGGCTGATGTTGAGGCTGTTGGATTTCACATTCTTTTTAGCTGAGTGGTGGCTTGGTGGCACAATGAAGATGGCTGATTAGAAAAGTAGGATTTGATGAGCGTGGAGGCACAGTAGGGCTCAGAACCGAAACTGAGTGCTATGTCTTTACTATCTTGGGCAACCCCAGTGCTCAATCTCTTCAGCTTTGGTTTTCAGTTGTAAGATGGGCTAACCCCTCTTTGTAGGGTTGTTGTGAGGATTAAATGAGATAAAATATACATAATGTCTGGCACATAATAGGTAATCAGTGCATGGTGACAGAACATTTCTGGAATGTTTAGAAAAGAATTGATCCTCGTGCATAACAACTGTGCATTAGTCAGTCTCTGTGTTGTAAAGATGCGATACAAATTAAACGTTTATCTGAAGACGGATGGCTTTGGAAGAACCGTGAGACAGAACCACAGGGCCAGGTGGAGGGAGGAGGCTGGACCCTGAGGAGCAAGGAGCCACTGTGGCCATGGGCCTGACTGAAAAGATGCCCATGGGTGAGGGAAGTAAATAAATGATAGAGGAGGAGAAGAACCCTTTATGAAGAAAAACTTGTATAGAAAAAAGTACACCTAAGGTTGGAAGCATGGCTGAGAACATTATGGGTGAAAATGAGAGACATGAAAAGCTACACGGTGTGAGAACACTTTCTAACTCTTGGGCAAGTGGACTTAGTGGCAGAAATAGATTTCTTTGCCAGATTCGAGACAAGCTTCTTTGGAATTTGGGGTCTTTGGACAGTATCAGAACATCTGATGAATCCTTGCCCAGCCTACTGGAGTTGTCTTGCTGAAGAGAGAGGCTGCAAGGGGAGGGATGCTTGCAGGCGGGCCCCAGTTCCCGGCAGGGAAGGGAGAATTGCCTGGGGAAGTAGAGTGATGAGAGCCTTCAGAGAAAGGGACCCCACCTTAGCATTTGTGAAGCCCGAGAGAATGCTGGGCAAGGGGAAGTGTTTACTGTAGATCTTAGAAAATTGTCTTTCAAGCAGTTTTTAACCCCATAGCCAAAGACTAAAAGGGAAGTTGGGTGGGTGGGGGGGTGGGTGGAGCAATAAGTTTGGTTTTTAAAAAGGAAGTGCTGACAGAACAGCCATGAATGGTGGCCTCACGAGGAAGGTAGTGGAAGGACTGAACCATCTGTGTGGCTGCCTGGGCTGCTCTATCGTAAGTGCAGGTGGTAAAAGGCCATGCTCCTTATGTGAAGGGGGTACGTGGCACAGAAGGCAGATTCAGGAGTTGTCTGAGCCCCTGAGAGCACCATAGGGAAGTCCAGTGCCCAGAATGTGCTGAAGCTGGTGGATACTGCTCATGACAACATCTTTTTTTTTTTTTTTTTTTGAGACAGAGTTTCACTCTCTCGCCTGGGCTAGAGTGCCGTGGCATCAGCCTACCTCACAGCAACCTCAAACTCCTGGGCTCAAGTGATCCTCCTGCCTCAGCCTCCTGGGGTAGTTTGGACTACAGGCATGTGACACCATGCCCGGCTAATTTTTTCTATTTTTACTTGTTTGGCTAATTTCTTTCTGTTTTTAGTAGAGACGTGGTCTCATTCTTGCTCAGGCTGGTTTCAAACTCCTGAGCTCAAGCAATCCTCCTGCCTCAGCCTCCCAGAGTGCTAGGATTACAGGCATGAGCCACCGCACCCAGCCATGACAACGTCTTTTGTATATTCCTAGCAAGAACCAGAAGGAAGAGGCAGGCTCATAAGTTTGGGGAGATACCTTGGGACAGAGAGAGTGAGCAGCCATTGGGTCGCTGTCATGTTAGAAGGTATAAGTTGGGAATCGAGAGTCAGGCAACTACCTTACCTGAGTCTGAGTCTTTCGTTCCCTACAGAACACCTTCAGATTTGCTCTCAGCATCTCAGTCATTCTGGAATTATGATAATTAAAAGATGGCGAAAAGACCAGAGGTGGGCAAAAAGTCCCACTTCTGAAAGATTTTGGAAATTATAAACACAAGTTTGATGTCAGTTTTGACAGTTCTAGAACAGATTAACAATCTTCCTTATGTGAAGATTGTGGTGGTGAGAAAGGTGGTTTGTGAGACTTTAGAAAGGCAAGTGTAAACTTTGGGGGTCCCTGTGGTTCTTTATAAAGCAGCATAGTCAATGTGACATAGCTGGACTTATGCAAATAAATGATGGTATCTCCTGCCATACAGATCAGAGGTCCAGTTTTTGACATAAAGTCGTCCTAAAAGGAGAGCACCAATGACTACCCTGTTCAGTCTTTTTATCAACTGTGTAGATCAGGCTTCCACATTGGGATCACCTGGAAAACTTAAAAGAGCAACAAACCGGTGTCTGCGTCCTAAACCCTATTCTGATTTAATTGATCTTAGGTGGACCAAATTGGCCTTGGGGCTCCCCAGGTGTATCTAATGTGTAGTTAGCATGGAGACCCTCTGGTGCAGATGAGAGTCTGAGGCGATGGGCACCTACTGGACTCTGCTATTGCAAATTGCTCACCTGAATCTTGGGGCACCTGAATAGTTCACAGCCTCACTTCCACCTTGCCATTCAGGGCCCAGCAGCATCGGCACCACCTGGGAGCTTGTTAGAACTGCAGAATCTCCAGCCCTACCCCAGGCCTGCTGAATCAGAATTTGCACTTAAACCAGATCCCCAGGTGATTTGTATGTCCGTGAGAGTTTGAGGAGCTGGGCCATAGCACTTCTGTGACTAGAGAATGGGACAGAAATCAGTCATGATGAACAGCCAGAGAATTCCAGTTGCCTTCCAGGGTAAAGAGGACGACCCAACCCATTTCTTTACCATGTAAGCCAGGGAGACAAGACCCTCTTGAGACTTATTCCATGTTTATTCTTCTGGAATTTGTTTCCTTCTAGTCTAGCGAGTTATCAATAAAACCTTTTAGGAACTTGTGTGTTTGTTCTTAGGACAGTGAGGAGAGGGCTCTCAGATGTTGGTCACTAGCACCTGATTGAGGAGGTTGGAGCCCCATGAGAGTAGATGGTGCTGGTTGTGCAGAGGGGTGTGTCCGTGGAATCTTGGGTTTCGTGGAAGGGTCTGGAGGCTTATGGAGCAGAAGGGATGTGTGTTCTTTCTCTGTCCCTTTACTTAAAAAAGGGGATATGTGTACCCTTTTGTGTGAGATGTAGATAGTAGGTGTGTCAGAGCGGTGGGGGGCGGTGGTGGTGGTGGTGGTGGTGCAGCTACTAAGTTGAATGATAGAACAAGGGATTACAGTGAGCCCTAACAAGACTCTGGGATTTATTTTAATCAGAGTAAATGCAAAGTCCTGTACTTGTTTTATAAAAGAAATATATGAATCCTGGCTTCCTAGCAGGTAGAAAGAACTGAAAACTTTAAAAAGAATATTAACAGCCTATCTTGAAATCTGTCGGAGTGGTCACATGTGGGACAATTGAAGGAAACAGGGCTGTTCAGCTTGCTAATGAGTAGAGAAACACAGGCTAAGGCAAATCTTGTGTGCAAGAGGAGGTCAGTTCCTTCATGCGCAGGAGTACGCAGAAGTTTTATTAGTGAGTGAAAGTTATTAGTAGGCTGACTGAACTCGTGTTAGAAAAAAGAATTTTCTAACATTTACAGCTGTTCCAACGCTGAAGAGTTAGCTCTGGGAGGTCCATGTGTTCCCTGTGCTTGCACGTGTCTGGGTGCTGACCAGGGATGTTATGAGGGTGCCCTCTGTGGGGGGCGGCATATTTGGTCTCTTGCTAAGACTATGTAAAGTATGATATCAGGTCTATTTTCATATTCCTTAGATGACTACACTGCAGAAGAAACATCTATCTTAGGCCACAACATTTTTGGTCAAGTTCTAGACTTAATGTTAGACCTAATTCTCAGGAGTATTGTCAGGAGTATTCATGATTTCCCTGTATTTAAGAAGCATGCTCTACCTGAGCTGTCTAATATGATAGCTGTCAGCCACAGATGGCTATTTAAATTTAAATTAATTTAAATTACATTCAGTAACTCAGTCACACTGCTCACCTTTCAAGTGATTGCCAGCCACATGTAGTTAGTGGCTCGTGTATTGGACAGCGCAGTGCAGATAGACAACATTTTTACTGCCGCAGAAAGTTCTGTCGGACAGTGCTGCAAGCTGCAGTGTCCTGTGTGGTCCCTGAACCCTCACCTAGGCTCTCTCCAGGTTGGGGAAATATGTGCTAGGTTGGCTGCTATCTAGGATTTTTGGTTTAGGATCCTGGCCCCTAAGCCAGGGTAAGTGGTGAGGTCTTTGGAAGGGGACAGCACTTTTCTGGGTTCTGACCCATTGCAAAGCTCATTGCTTCTCCTCGAAGGCACAGGCTGGGTTTTACTTATCTGCTGTGGGGGAAAGAATAGCAACAGAGTGAGGTGTGGCTGTCCACCCACAGGCTCTCTGGGGATCCTTAGCGAGGAGTGGAGGGGGGAAATGACTCCTCCCCACCTGCAGCCTTGAGTAGCAGCCCTGGAGAACCTTGTTCGTGTGGATTTCTAGCTCCAAACTTACTTCATGGGCCCCACGCAGAGCCATCCCCTGTCTGTCTTGGGTTGTCTTGTTCTGGAGAAGGTAGTGTGGTGACTGGGTGGGTTGGAAGACCACATCCTGGGTCTCAGCAGTTGTCACTTATTCCCTGCCCCATTCCCCATCACTTCTTACAACTCCCTCATGGAATGAGGGCAGAAGGCTCAGGAAGAGAGAAGACAATGGAAAGGAATGAGACCCCTTTATTTTCCTTCTGAGGGGGAGGGGGCGGCTGTTTCTGGGAGAGTCCTTTAGGGTTGCTTTGGGCTTCTGCCTGAGGCTGCTGTCACACCCGGAATGGGGAAACCCTTTGGTGGCCTTGTCTCCTGCCATTTGCATAAAAAATCTGATAACCTGAGTTTTTATTAATCACTGAGGGGAGTTGGGGAGAAAGCCAGCAGCCCAGTGTGGATAACTGGCTGGCTTTCAGGTGACCACAGGTCTGGGGATTGCTTGCTTACTTCAGGTACCATCAGGCTGGAGTGCTCTTGGGTGGCTCTGTTACTGCACTGGTGGCTCTGAGCTGTACAAATTCCAACACTGCTGTGTTCCACCTCCCCTACACCTAACTGGGAAGTTAGTGGATAAAACAATGCATTTCCCACTGCTGTTAGAGCAGCAATTGTAGCTTCTCAGAACGGAAGGAGAGTTGCATTGGATAGAGTCATTTGAGGGCATTGGCTAGACTTTGAGTGTCCTCATAACCCTCTGCCCTCCTAATTAGTGATGGGGAAAACCTCAGAAAGGAGGTGTGGAGATGCTGGGTCAAAAACAAGTAACAAAGTACTGGACTAGAGTTTGTTCAACTTCCCGGCCATTCTTGTGGGGAGGCTATCTCCTGTCTTATTTCTTTTCTCTGGTCTTACTTTTATTGCTCTGCCCTTTAAGGGTAAGCTCTGGGTGCCCCAGTTCCCTTAAGGATGCTGGGAATGACCCTGAGCCCCAGAGGAGCATGGGATGGCAGCCTTGTGTGAGGGCTGGGTCCCGTCTGTATTGTGTTCACGCTGCAGGACGGGCTGGGTGCAGTGTATGTGGGGGTGTCGAGGGGCAGTGGGAGAAGAGCTGGTGCTAGGAGGACAAGGAGGGGAGATACCTTCCTGGTATGTTTCCTGGGTCCCAGGACCTATAAAGTCCCTTGTACTGGAGGGGGGCAGCTCCTCTCTTCTGGTGCTGCTTCAGTTTCCAAAGGAAGAACACCATCTGCCTTGACTGTGGACGTGCAAGTTGCCTTCCTGGTCCCATTCAGCACACTTTGCCTGGGACTGGCTGTTGGTAAGGTGCCACGCTGAGCCTGAGCTGCTGGTAGGGGGGAAGCATCAACTCTGTCCTTAATGAGCTCACTGCGTGGGGAGGGAGACAAGCACCACCGAAACAAATAATTACAGTACAGTCTGGTAGGGCTTTGAGGGAGTGATGCCTTGAGGGCAGAGACTGGCCCTAGTCACCTTTTAGCCAAGAAGGGAAGGAACATGTGATGAGAATTTCATTGTAGTGAGATGTGAAGGATGGGAGGGACTTCCAGGAGGAGGGAAATGTCTCCCCAAACCTGCAGTGTGTAGAAATGCTTTTTGAATGCTTGTGGCTGGTGGCAGGGGTGTGGAAGGACTTAGACAGACTTCTGAGTGCCACCTGAGGATCCTTGAGGTGGAAGGTTGGACGCTTTGTGTTAATTCCTCTTAGAAGTCTTCTGCTGGGACTGCCTTCAGGTTTCTGAACGCTTAGCATCCATGTCCCACCTTCTCAACAGTGTATGGTCCCGTGTCATTTGCTTGGATCCTGGAACACGTGGTGGCCCAAGACTGTTGAATTGGGGGAAAGGAGACCCTGATGAGGTTCGCAGAATATAAGACCTTCTCACTAGCATCTAGGAGGGAACGCCGGGTATAGGCAGAGTGCCGACTGCTGCCTTGTCAGCATGGGATGCCCCGGGTGCGTTCTTTTTTTTGGTGTGGAAGCGTGGGGATGGAGTTCTTGGCTGGCTCTGACCCACTTCCCTCGGACATCGCTGAGTGCCTTAGTTCAGTCTGGTTTTGCTCCATCTGCAAGGAGGAGCATCTTCTGCTGCTGTTGCTGCTCCTCCTCGGCTTCCTCCTCCCCCAGATTGCCGTTGACACAGACTTCCGCTGCCAAAGCTAATTGTGAGGCCTGATCAGTGAATGAAGGCAAAGGCAGTTCCCATGACAACCGCAAAGAGTTTCAAATATAGGGGATGATGTGTGTGATGGGCGGCAATTACTTGGGTGGAAATTGATGCGTGGACACCAGGGACTTCAAACATAGGCTCTGAAGGTGGAGGGGGTGTTGGGTTTTTTTTTGGCAGGATCCTTTGTGTGATGGAGAGGGAAGGAGGTCACAGACTTCCCTCATAGTTGATTCCAAGTGCCTTCAGCGCGTGAACGTTGAGCACAACCCCATAAGGGCTTCGGAGAAGCACGACTCCAGTGATTCTGGTTGGAGATGCAGGACAAACATACAGAGAGACAAATAGCAGTATCAAGTGTCAAATGAGAAATATTAGAAGTGCTGCAGGCTGGTAGAGGGCTGGGGTAATTGGAGAAGGCTTCCTGGAGGAAGCAGGACTTGAACTGAGCTTTGAAGTAAAGCCCTGCGGAGAGTGACCTCATTCAGGACACAAGCCATGGTGAGGGAGGATGAGAAGCCCGTCTCCCTCTACCCTCTGCCTGCTGTGGAAGAGGTAGGTGGATATGAAAATTGTAGAACTACACAGAGCAGACCTGACTGTACCATGCAAGGGAGAGGGTGGTGAGAACTCTGTCCAGTCATTTTCTGGCTGTGTGACCTTGGACAAGGTGCTTAGCCTCTCTGTATCCCAATTTCTCCATCTGTTAAATGGGCATGAATAGTTCCTCTCTCATTGGTTTGTTCTGAGAATTAAATAAGGTATGGTACATCATGCTGCAGGTGTGGGGCCTGACATGGGGTTGGTGCTTGGTTGATGCTCTTGCAAATCCCCCTGGATATGTGTCTGAATGTATCTGCATTCCCTGGTCTTTGTATAACTGTGTGGCATCTGGCCTGTGGATATCTGTGTTCCTGAGGTTCTTGGTGTTGGGGCATTTTGTGTGTCCTAAAAGCGGGTGAATCCATTCACCTCTTCTCAGTGGGGAGGACTGCGGCCCCATTCCTCCTGCTGGGAGTGCAGTGGAGACTGGGGGTCATGATGGAAGATGTCGGGGGACCCTTGGCCCCCATGCAGAGGGGTCCCAGGTACCTCTGGGTTGATCACTGTGAAGCCTGAAATGTAGAAAAAGGGACAGATAGAAATGGGAAGAAGGTCAGATGGGGGAAAGTGTCCTGGCTGAAGGCAGGGTGGCCCTGGCATGCACCTCTGTGACTCCTTCAAGCCCTGGTGTTCCAGGTGCCTCAGAAAAGGGAACAAGGCCAGGGTGAGATGGGGACAAAAGCAGGTGGACTGCCTTGGGTACCTGGGGTAGCTGAGGCTGCTAGAGGGCAGGGTGGAGTTAGCATGGTGAGATGGGTTGAGCAGGGATGGGGGTGGGAACTTGGCTCTGTGGCTCCTGCGGGCCGGTAAGGAAGATGTGTGCTGGCTGAACAAGTCTGGAACTTGGCTACAGTTCAGGCATGGCAGGTCCTGCCCTTCCAGGAGCAGGTGTCTCCCGGATCCTTGGGGACCTCAGAGAGAAGACCGACCAAGAGAGTGGCCTCCGCATCTCCGTGTCCCAGTGTCCGGCCCTCTGCTTCTCCACCCTCCTTGTGTAGAAACTCAGCTCAGCGCATTCCAGCTCTGCAGAGCCTAGTAAAGTGGGGAAGACAGGGCCCCTGCTCACGTGGGGAGGACTGCCATATAAATAAATAACTGTACTTCACTGTGACTGGCGCCCTGGAAGAGGCAGTACGCTGAGAGGAGTGGGTGATGCTTGGTGTCGGAGATCTGAGAAATGCAGAGGGGAGGCAATGTTTGATTTAAGCCTTGTCCCACATTAGCTTGCCAGGTGGGGGAGGTGGAGAGGGATCCAGGCAGAAGGAGCAGCATCAGGAAATCTCTGAGGCAGGAAAGCATTATTGTTCTCAGATCCACAGCCTTAAAGGGAAGTGGTCAAGTTCAAGTGACTTCTTTGTGTCTTCCCGGGGTTGACAGAGAGAGGGGTTAGAGAACTGGAATGAGAAGGGCCAAGATTTGAATTCCAGTCTACCTCTCACTAGTTGTGTTGACAGACAAGTAACATCTCTGAGCCCTTCTGTTTCCTTGTGAGAGATGAGGTTGTGTGTGGAGTAAGTCAAATGAGACGATCCTACGATGTGATTGGCACAGGGCCTGGTACTAGCAGGGGCTTGATAGACTGTGGCAGCCCAGCAGCAGCAGGACTAATTTTTAGTGCAGTGTTCATCTCTCTCATCCAGCAGCGGACTGTGGGGTAGGTGGGTGGGGCAGGGTTTTGGGGACCTGGATAAAGGAGGGACTGGGTCAAGGTAGGAGTAGAGGGGTACAAAAGCCCAGTTGTTCACCTTGAGCCATGGCTTAGGGCACTGTTCCTTGCCATGCTTTGTCACCTGCCTCCCCTCACTGCCCTGGGAGGAGCCTAGTAGGGCTGCCCTTTGTCCCCAGAAGGAGGCAGGTGTGGGCCCTGGCTCCTCCTGTAGTCTCTGGGAAGGCAGCTCATCCTGTTGAGTAACCCCTTGGGGCCCTGGGGAGGAGTGGGCAGTAGAAGGAATCACAGGCTCAAGGGCTCTCACACATCCTAACTACTCACATGAGTCATGTCTCCTCTCTGGCCTCAGCTTATTCATCTGTGAGAATGAGAAGCAGCACCCAGTGAGCTCTCCCCAAAATTCAGAGTGATAGTAGCTAGCAGCACCCACAGTGTGGCAGACACTATGCTGCATTTCTTCACAGGAATCCTCACAACCGTATGAAGTAGCTGCTATGTGTAGTTCAGTTTTACAGATGAGCAAAGAGAGGCTAAGAGAGGTAAGTTACAACCTGTCAGGCAGTGCTGGGGCCTGGAATTGGTGTGTGTGGAAGTCACCTTCCTGGGAGGTGGAAGGTGTGGGTGTTCAGCTACAGGGAGGGACTCGGGGAGAGAAGGATGTGCTCAGGTAGGCCAGGAGTTCAATCCAGGAGTGGATTGCAAGGCCTTCCTCTCCCCTCTCTGTTCTTTCTCATCCTGCCCTTCCTTCAGCCTACTAGGTGCTGCAGCCTTCAAAGGCTTAGAGTCTGGAAAGCGGAAGGCCGGAGCTCTTGGGATCTGGGCCACCCTGCCTCCTCTGCCTTTCCTGGAGATGGGAAGCCCCGAGGTCTGGGGGGCCCTTGGGGTGTAGGGGTACCTCCTGTAGCCTCTCCAAGAGAGGAGAAGCCATTGTGGGGAGTGGTGTGGGGAGGCTGTCTTGGGTGGGGTATGTTCAGGCACCAGGGGTAGTGATCCTAGAGTGAGGGTGGGTGTTTGCGTGTCTGGGGAGGGCAAAGCTGACCTGGTCAGGCTTTGAGCCACACGAGATGTGGGCTCCTAGAAGGAGGGAGGGAGGAATAGAACTGCATAATGGTTAAGAGTATGGTTTTTAGAGGCAGACAGACCTGGCTTGGAGTCCCAGGTCTTCGGTTTTCTAGCCGTGTCACCTTGGGTAATTCGCTTCACTTGTCTCCTCATCTGCAAAATGGGGTGAACGTTCTTGTCGCCTAGGCTTTTTCTTTTTTCTTCTTTCGGAATTGAAGGGGCTCTTGAGCCTCCTGCTCTTATCACAGGGCCTGGTACCGTCCTAGCTGCCGCCAGGATGATGCTGAGGTTAGAGTGGCGGAGCGGGAATCCCACCAGCGTCTGCCCTACCCGGAGGCGCAGTCTGTCATCTTTGACCCTGGAGGTGCAGAGGACGCCTTCTGGGCATTTCCCTCGGGGTCCCCGCGGGAAGAGGCGGGAGTGCCCCGGGATCCCCCAGTCTGCCAGGGAGCGGCGGACCTGGGAAGCAGCCAGCGCAGCTCGGTGGTGGCCCCCGCCTCCCGGCTGGGCAGGTCCGCGGGCGGGGGCAGGGCCGGCCGCGGGGACTGGCGGGGATTGGCTGGCGAGCGCGCCGCCCCTCGCACACCAGCCGCTCGGGCGGGGAGGGGAGCGCAGCCGGCAGCTGGCCGCCGCCTCCTCTGCAGTGCCTCCCTCCGTGCGCTCCCTCCGGCGGGGATAATGGGAGGCCCGCCGGCCGATGCACCAGAGGAGGCCGGCCGAGGTAGGGGCGCAGGGAGAGACAGGGGCGCGGGGAGGAGCGCCGGGCACCGGACGTTGGCAGGAGGGACAGTGTCCTCTTGGATGTCAGGAGGGTTCGAAATGAAAACAAAAACACAGTGGAAGGCGAAGGAGGCAGCTGGAGGCAGGAAGATGGTCCCTGCTATCCTTTCTTTCCCAGGCCACCTCCCCTCCAGCGCTCCTCCTGCCCCTTCGGTGGTGCTGGGGGGTGCAGCAGAAGGACTTTGCTTCTCTCCTGGTACCAGCCTGGCTCATCCGTCTCTCTGGCTTCTTTTGCAGGTGGAAATAAAGGCTGGTGAAGGAGCCGGGCCTTGGGGACAAGGAGCTGCTGTCAAGGTACCTTGTGTGTGTGTATGTGTGTGTGTATGTGTGTGTAGTGGTGGTGGTGAAGTGTTTGACTGGATTGGATAAAAATAAAGGGTCTCCTCTGGTGATCCCTTAATCTCCCACTGTGTGTATAGCAGCAGCTGAGGGGGAGGGGCGGCGGGGGTGTGGGCGGCCAATGAATTCTCAGGCCTGTGTGGGTTTTGTTTGGATTCTTTTTGCTTTCTCAGCTGGATGGTTTGGGTGCAGTTGGGGTTTGGTTTGTTGAACTGTTTTTTTTTTTTTTAAAAGACATGCAACCCACTCCCCACCCTGCCTCTGGAAATCTCTCGAGAATGTCCCTGGCACTGTTGGTTTGCATCCAATCTGCAGAAATCCTTGGGGGGGGGGAGGGTGTAAGGGGAGGGAGAATTGTGCTCCTGAGTCTGAAGCTGATAGGGTGTCATTAGTCATGCTGCTGTCACCATGGAGATGGCTGGAGAGGAGGTGGTGGGGGTGAGGATATTTTGGGTAGGGTGGGGGCTGATGCAACATCGTGACTGGGAATCCGTTGGGTGTCTGCTGTTACTCTGTGCAGCTTGGTGTCTGGGGGACTGGGAAGGGAGTGTTCCCAGGTACGTGGGAAGCAGAGAAGGGGGCACTGAGCTGCTCCGTGTGGTTGTCTGCAGGCGGGGACTGGGTTATTTGGGGCAGGGAAAGGGAAAGTCTGGTGGAGTATTGGCTATTACTAGGAAACCACAGATATTTCTTCTAGGTTGACAAGGACCTGATCAGTAGGTTTTCCTGGGCTTTGCCCCTCTTTTCAGGGCTAGGGACCTGCTGTGAGTTTGGGATTACTCAGCAGTATCCTCTGCTGGCCCAGGATGGAGAAAACAGAGTGGGAGGCGGCTCTATGTGGCTGCCTCTCAAGTCCAAGAGCAGAGAGGCTGGGAAGGAATGTGGGGACAGGTGAGTAGGGGCAGGCCATGTGGGACTCTTCCTAGTAAGGAGGAAGCCTGTTCCTGCCCCTACCTCAGCTGCCCCCTCAGCCCCAGGAGTCTTTGGGGAGCTGGGGAGACTGGTTGCTGGGTAGCAGGTGGGTGAGGTGCTAGTGTCCCCAGATGCTCTTAGTCTCTCCTCCCTGGAAATCCTCCTCCCGCCTCCTGGGAAAGCTGTGGGAAGCTCTGTGGAGGTGCTGGAAGTGGCATCCTGCCACCTCACTGACTGGGCGAGGACGTTGGCAGGGAGGGCTCTTCTTCCCCATGTGGGATGCAGGGTGGATCAGGAGAAGGCCTGGGTAGTTCCCTGATCTTGTCCCAAGGAACTTGAAGCAAGGAAGTGCTTGGGGGAGGATGTGAATTTTGCTTTTGGAGCAGCTTCCTGGAAGGCGAAGAGCCAGGTGGTATCCACTTCCCTGAGGTGCTGGGTGTGCTTTGGTGAGACTGGGAGTGGTGGGTGATCAGCCTGGGAAGAGGCTACGGGAGGCCCTGAGGCAAGCAGAGGATGGTTGATGCTGGCCATGCTGTGGGTGGGAGGAGAGAGCAGTGAGCTCACCGCACGCCAGCTCTCACTCCACGCTCTTTTCCATGCTCTTCTCTGGAGCAGAACCCCCAGGTTCCACCTCCATTTCCTCCCCTGGCCTCCCACTGCTGACTAGAGAAATTGTAATCACTGGAAGTGTGGCGTTGCAGGGCCTTGGGCACGGAAATCGTGGAGTTAGACCTGTTCCACCCCGCAGCCTGGGGAAAGAAGGCCAAGGGGATGAGGACAGATGGGCTCAGGAAGGGGGCAGTCCCCTCCCTCCTCTGTATCTGCAGCCTTGTCAGCCAGAGCTTCCCTCTCTGCTGGGAGAAAGGACGGCTGGCAGGTTTGTTTACTCCCGAAAGCACCCCCTCCTGCTGTAGTGATGGCTTTCCCTGGCAGACCTGCTTCTCTTCGGCTCTTTCCAAGTGTGTTCTCTGCGTCTCCCTGCCTGCATTCTGCTGGCCCAGGATAGAGGCCAGTTTTCTGCAGTCCTGCTGGAGGCTTCCAGCCTGATACCCTAGCCTAGCCCTTCATGTTGTGGGCATGTGGCTCTTTGAAAATCTGCATGGAGCTCTCTTAACAAGCCTTCCGCCTACCCCTTTCTCAGAGTAGGGCCTGAGCTGGCTGAGTTTTTAAAGCTCTGAGGTTGTGTCTGTGCTTGTTTTTATTGTTCAGTTGTCTGAGAATCATAGCTTCCTCTCGGCCTGGTTTAGGCATTGCCAGCAAACACTCAAGTCTCAGTCTTCTGTTCCTGGTGCCACCTTCCCCCCACTTATGTTTTTCTTGGGTGGCCAGATGGCTGCAGTGTCCCACATACCCCGGATGAGACAGTTTTGCCAGATCCTCTTTCATTATCAGGTTGTGGTGTAAGAAGATGTGTCTGGTGTATGAGCTTGTTCCGAGATCAGGCCAACACTCTGGGGCACAGGATAAAGAGGGTGTCACAGTCTGTGTTCTCACAAAGATGGGTGCAGGATGAGTAAGCCCTACGGGTGAATGGTATCCAGTAGGCAGTGGGAATGTGCACATCTACCATGTACTGAGTCCTGCCAGGGTTTCAAGAATATCTATGATGTCTGAGTGTACATAGTGCCTAGTACAGGCAGAGTTGAGCTTGATAAATGCAAGTTGACCCTTTACTGTCTAGTGTGTTCCATGTCGACCCCATGATATCCCAAGGAAATGCTAAAGCAGACATTGCTGCTGCCTCCTCCTCCTTGGCAGCCTGGACCAGAGTGAGTGCTCAGTGCCAAGAGCACCAGGCCGCCCTGCTTTCGGGCTCCCACGCGGCTCCCACGCTCTGCCCCATGGGAACCCTCAACTGGCTGAGGATGATGGGAAACTATTTTGGGACTGTGCCCAGGATCTCTGCCTTCTGTCTCTCCTTTTGGCCACTGCAGAAATGCCCTGTTGTCAAGGATCTATGATCCTCTACTCTCTAAACACAGTGGGTCACTCCCACTAGTTCTTTCTTGCCTACTCTTCCCACTCTCCAGCTCTTCATGGAGGTTCAGGGGGAATCCCTTCTCTCTTAGGTGTGTCTGTAAGCCGCAGTGAACTTGGGAGATACGGAAACAGATGAACGTGTCAAGCTAGAGCAGGAAAGGAACCCAGCCAAGGGTTTCCAGAGTTGAGTTTGGGAATGGAGAGAAAGAAGGGGCTTCCCCCGTCCATAATAAGAACAGGATTAAATCCCAGATCTTGACTGAATCTCAGCTCTACTTCCTTGGCGACCCCCATCCCCCTGCCCAGTGTCATAGGAGAAGGAGAGAGCTTTGTAAGATACACATGTGGGTGAGCCCAGGGGAGAGCCTTCCTGCTCTCAGGGACCACCCTCTTGCTGGGCCCACTGAGGAGGGGCCTCGGTGCTGGGAAGTGGGCGCTGTGGTCTTGCCAAGCTCCCTCCCATACCTGGAAGCTGTAGCAGCAAATGGTTTGCCTAGCTGGGGGCAGGGACAGGGACTGTGGGGAGGGGCTTTGGTTTGGCTCAGCTTTTGGGGCTCCTAATCCTCTTAAGTCCTCCCTTTCCTACCCCTGACCTCTTGGGCTTTTGGCCTCGTTTCCTCTCACACCCGGATCTGGCAGTTAGCTGAGGTCTCAGCATCTCTGCAGCTCTGAGAAAGATCTGGATTAGTTTGGGAAGCCTTTAGGCAAACAGGGGGCAGGGATGACTTGAGCGATTAAAATCCATAGATTATCTGCTATCCAGGACTGTGAACCCATCTCCATGCCCTTTATCTCCCTTTCTTCCTCTTTCTACATTGAGCATTTGCCATATTTCGGGTACAGTATTAGGTCTGCAAAATAGAGAAATCACTATTATTTGATTCTTACAAAACCATTGGAAGTAAAAGACACTGACTAAATTACCTAAAAAATTATAACTGTAAATGGGAAAACCATCATTGGCAGTTATTGTTTCTTATGTGTTGAAGCCACTTTTGATCTTAACTTTGTGTTTGGGGCTGTGAACTTGTACATGGCATACAAACACCTCACCCCACACGCACCCAGCTCTTCCCATTTGCTTTCCACTGGCTCAGCAAACTTCAAGGGACTTTGAAGGAAGAATTGATATGCCAACTTTGTTTTCAGTAAGTTAATGTTTCTGGGATCTAGCGATGACAGGTTAGGGTGGTGGGGTCAGAACTGAACTAGCAGGGGAAAAGAGCTTAGCTTTGAATGGAAAGTGTTGGCTTTAGACTTGTTGGGTTTGAGATTCAGGTAACAGTATTTCTGGGAAGAAATGCTGTTCCTGAGCAGTTTACGTTGAACCTGAAATTGACTTCATGGTTCCTGCAGCCTTGGCTGCTTCAGGGGGTTCCAGTGAGATCCACTGGCTAAAAGGAGGAGGGTGAGAAGTGCAGTTGTCAGTTTCTCTCCTCTCTGTTTCCTACTCTGGTCCTACTCTTGGGTTCTCTCATTAGCAGTGGGGAGATCACTTAGTGTCTGTGGACTTGTGAGACTTCAGTTTTCTCTGTAAAGTGAAGGTGTTGCCTTCCAAGTTAGTTTTTCTCAAACTAAATCTGGGGAAGGACCAGTTTTTGTTTCTTGGGATGTGTATGTTTGTGTGGATTTTTTTTTCTTGATATGCAAAACTAAAACACAGTCCTGCTTTGTACAGCTAGTTTGCATCTTTTTTTTTTTTTTTATTATTCCAAGGTATTGTGAGGCTAGTTTGCATCTTGCAGCACATGCAGCTCACCTCTGGAACTCAGCACCAGTTGGACTGACTGGTCTCTGAGCCATTCAGTGAGGCCAGTCTAGTGACCATGCCCTTGGATGGTGTGGTAGCTTTAAATTGCTGTAACGATTTCTAATGCCTTCCTCTTTTTCCTGTATTTATGTTGTGGTGGACTGGTGATAAACAGTTTATGGGCCATACCCTGAACAGCACTGCTTTATTTATTTATTTAGTTTGGACAAAAAGTAAGATCTAAGCACTGCTTTGAAACTTTGCTTCTCAAAGAACACAGGCTCTCTGTTTTGATGCCTCCCCATTCTTTCTGGACATCACTTTTCCACTCTTCTGTACCCTCGGTCTTTATGACAGAGCCAGCACTTGAAAGTGTAGAGATCTTTCTGCTCCAGAGATTGTCTCGGAGTGTCCTGAAAGATTTACTTGCATCTCGGCTTCTGTAGACAAGGATGTCCCCTGTCTTCCCCTTCACCTCTGGGAGTCTGGTGGGGGAGTGTGAGCCCCCTGAAGGCCCTGCAAGTGACAAAAGCTTCATTGCCACAGTCAGGGCACCTTGACTTTTGAGGTTTTTCCGTTCAGTGGCTCTTAGTAACCTAGAGGTGTAGCCTTTTTCCTCTGGCAGCTGATTACAAACTCTGCCCTGATTTCTGTAATGATAGACATCCCAATATTTTTGACTGCATGAGTTTGGCCATCTTCCCTCTACTTCCTCCTGCTGAGGATCTTTGGCCTTTTTGCTTGAGATGCTAAAGATTAGGCAAAAAGGTAAAAATATGAATTTCCTTCTATCCTAGCCACCTCATCCTAGAGGAGAGTGGAGAGGGAGGTGAGTAGATAAAAGTGTCTTGCTACAAAAATGTTCCTTAAGAGGCAAACATTCCAAGTGTAGGAAGATTAGGGTCTAAGCAAATCCTGGTTACCTCTGTGGCCTGGAACTCTTGTGCCCTTGGTGCTTAAGTAATTGGATTTCTCAACCCCGCCTCCCAGCATTTTTCCTGTGTAATCCTAACCTCATGGGCTTCGCAAAGGAAACAAAGGCAGCTTGCTCCTGAGCTCTGTGCCCTGTGGACTGAGTTCTCCTGCTTTGCCTCCTCTGCAGCATTCACTGCTTCCCCAAAACCCCCATCCCCAGGAATCTGGTTTTCTAGCTTGCAGGCCTTGGTGCCCAGCCCCACTAAGCAGATGGAGTTTTCAGAAGGAGCTGTTTCCTGCCAGTCCACCTTCAGGAACCTCAGGGAGGTTCCATCTCTGACTCTTGCTGGCCACTCTGCAGAAAAGGGAAGAGCCATAGAGGCAGAGGCAGAGAGAGTCCCTGGAGGGGTCTGGCCTGGGAATCCTCTCTGGATTCCCAGACCAACTCACTCTGGGACACCTTCTCCCTTGGATGTGACCCTTGGGCCGAGCCATTTCTCTGCTGGCTAGAACGAGTTCAGATGGTGACACACAGGGCTCCCCCTACTGCACCAGACCCTGCTGGGCCCAGAGAGAGGAGACTGTGCCTTTGCAAAGTGGATTGTTGTTGCCCTGCATCCTGAGTTCTGAGGAGGGAATATAGAAACAGATTTTCAGTGGTGCACTGGAGGCAGTGCCCAAGAGGTGCCCATCCTGTTTTTCCTGGCGTTGTGGATCCTTCTCTCTGCTACTGTCCTCTCCATCCTAGGATGCTATTCATGGCCTCAGCCCATCCCAGTCCTGCCCCTTGTGCTTTGAGCTCAGCTCTAAGTCCTAGACTGAGCAGAGAAGGCCTCTGAGGGCATGCTTTGTCAATTGTGGGCCAAGGACTGTGTCAGAATCACCTAGGGAAGCTTGTAAAATGCTGACGGCTGCCTGGTTAAGATGGCTGTCTGCTGGGGTCAAACCCATGGCTTCTGTTGCACAGTTAGGCAGGATGGACACGGGATGAAGGTGGCATGGGGGCTCCCGTATTAGTGCTGGAAGCTCTGGGCAGGTGGGCCATGTGGTTTTCCCCTCCTCACTGGCCCTGCCACTTGCCCCTGAGCCAGGTCCTACCTGATGGTTGAACTATGTGCTGACCTCTGCCCTGTGGCCTTTCCTCCCACTACTGTTTCTCCTTGGTTTCCTGTTTTCTGGCTGTGGGTTCCTAGAAGTATCATTTGGACCCTGGGTAGTAGTTAGGGCTTAGCTCTGGGGTTGTGTGGTTGGAGTGGTGTGTGTCTTAGGGCTGTGCTGGCAAGGTCCAGGACAGTTTGCACACCCCAGCTAGGAGCCAGAACCAGGGTTCTGTGTCCAACCCTTGGGAAGCCGGAAAACCTCTCCCCCTCTTTGCAGATGCTGCCTCCTCCACGTGGAGGGCATTGCTCCCCATTGGTTCTCTGCCCGAGACTGGGGGAAGCGGGATATGGAGGAGGACCTGGGTGGGTGCCGCTTTAACACTCCACACCTAACACTTCCACCCCCACCACTTGCACCAGGACAAGCAGGGCCCATGCTTCAACTTGCCTAGAGTTCCCAGTGGCAGTCCCTCTGGTTCAACTAGTTTGTTTTTTTTTTTTGAGACAGAGTCTCACTCTGTTGACCGGGCTAGAGTGCCGTGGCGTCATCCTAGCTCACAGCAACCTCAAACTCCTGGGCTCAAGCAATCCTCCTGCCTTAGCCTCCTGAGTAGCTGGGACTACAGGCATGTGCCACCATGCCCGGCTAATTTGGTTCAACTAATTTAGTGGTTCTTAATCTCCACCGTATATTAGAATCATATGAGGACCTTTTAGAAAAGAAAATATCAATGCCTGGGCCCCAGAGAGTCTGATGTCATTTGTCTGGAGTGGAACCCTGGCCCCAGCATTTTTCACAGCTCTCCAGGTGATGTGTGATCATTGCATATCAACACCCCCCCACCAGCGTGATTCAAATCTGTAGTTAGGGCTGAGCGTAAGCTGCCTTATCTAGTTGGGTCTCCCTGTGTCTCCCCATCCCTGGGTTACTCCAGAATTTTTTTCTCTTTCATTGATGAGACTGATCCATGAGTTCACAGTTATCAAAACCATAATTTAAGAGGGAAACTCCATAGGAAATGATAGAAACTGAGTTTTCTCCTCTGTTTTTAAAAACTTTTTTTTTGTTGTTACTGAAGTATAGCACACACGGAAGAAAAGCACATAGTGTGTAGGTTGGTGAGTTTTCAGAATAAACACTTGTGTACCCGGCACCAAGGTTAAGAAATGAGTACCCTTGCCCCATTGCCCAGAATTTCTTTGGCATTTAGACAAAGTCTGGTCAGGCCTAGGGCAGCAATGTGTGCTGGCTTTGGGCCTGGAGGGCTTCAGCTTGGCCTCTCCCGGGAATACCTTTAAACACACCTTGTGCCAGGTGCTCCTGAAACTGAGTGGATTTTACTGTGGCAGGACACAGAGTAGGGGAATCCTTCTAGTCCCTCCCCAATGTTACTTCTTCCTTATCACCTTTTCCTTTCCCACATGAGCCTTTAGGCATAATAAAAAGTAATACAAATCTCCAATCTTGGGTAAGTTCAAAAATCTGTATCTTCTTTGGGCTTTTATTCTTTTTTGATTATATAGGTAATATATGTTCTTTGAGAAATTAGAAAATAGAAATCTACAGAAGGGGTGGGAAGGGGAGGAATTTGTCTGTAATTTCACAATCCAGGTAATCACTGTTAACTGGAGTATCCCTCCAGACTTCATTCTGTGCAGACTGTCTACCTATTTAGTGTTGTTTATGGAAATGGAGTCATGCTGCATTATAGCCCATGTTACCCTGCATAATAACTAACAGTCATGTTGTTTATTGAGCATGTACTATGTGTGGGGTAGGCACATGGGGTAAAGTTTTCACAGTTCTTTCCCTTAGTTCTCATGACAGCTCTGAGGTAGGTGGTAGTAGCCCCACCTTTTGGATGAGGAAACTGAGATTTAAGCCAGGAGCTTAAACAAGGGCTGATGTTTTATAAGGGATGAAGTTGGAATTAAGTCCAGGGATGTCTGACTTTGATGCTTTTGTCTGTAGACTATTACCTCCCTCCTAAGACTGTTCTTCCATGCCTTCCATGTTTTTTTTTTCTTTTCACTTTAATGTACATGACTGTAGTGTTTTACCCTCTTCACCCCCACCCCCTACTCCAAAGACAGGATCTTGTTCTCTCACCTAGGAATTACCGCATCTGGCTAATTAAAAAAAAATTGTTTGGTAGAAATAGGAGTCTCGTTATGTTGCCCAGGCTGGTCTCGAACTCCTGGCCTCAAGGGATCTTACAACCTTGATTTCCCGGAGTGCTGGGATTACAGGCATGAACCACTGCTCCTGGGGCTAAATGAACCTTTTTTTTTTTGAGACAGAGTCTCACTCTGTTTCCCTGGCTAGAGTGCCGTGGCGTCAGCGTAGCTCACAGCAACCTCAAACTCCTGGGCTCAAGCGATCCTCTTGCTTCAGCCTCCCGAGTATCTGGGACTATAGGCATGCGCCACCATGCCCGGCTAATTTTTATATTATATGTATTTTTAGTTGTCCAGCTAATTTCTTTCTATTTTTAGTAGAGACGGGATCTCCCTCTTGCTCAGGCTGGTCTCGAACTCCTGAGGTCAAGGGATCCTCCCGCCTCGGCCTCCCAGAGTGCTAGGATTACAGGCGTGAGCCACCATGCCCTGCCTAAACGAACCTTTTAACGGGCTATGGAGGCTGGGTGCGGTGGCTCACGCCTGTAATTCCAGCACTCTGGGAGGCCGAGGCGGGAGGATCGCTTGAGCTCAGGAGTTCGAGACCAGCCTGAGCAAGAGGGAGATCCCGTCTCTACTAAAAATAGAAAAAATTAGCCAGGCATAGTGGCACGTGCCTGTGTCCCCCACTGCCTGGGAGGCTGAGGCAGGAGGATCGCTTGAGCCCAGGAATTTGAGGTTACTGTGAGCTAGGCTCACGCCACGGCACTCTAGTCCGAGCAACAGAGTGAGACTCTGTCTCAAAAAAAAAAAAAAAAGCTATGGAGTATTTCATTTTATAGGTCTATCATAATTTAACTTGTTTATTATTAATGGGCATTTACAGTTCCAATTTTTTTGCAATTATAAATGATAAGGTGATGAACTTATTTGTATTATACATAATTTTTTTTGTTACTGAAGTGTTTGTGTAGGGCAAAATCATGTAAGTGAAATTTTAATTGACATTACCAAGTTACCCTCCCAAAAGGTAATTTGATATCTATCAAATTTACTTTCTCACCGACACTGAATGAGGAATTATCAGTCTTTAATTTTTGCCAATTTGATAGGTAGAAAATATCTCATTTTAATTTCTTTCATTAGTGAAGTTGAGAGTATTTTAAAATGGTTAGCCATTTTGCATTTATTCTATGTCTTGCCTGTTATATCCATTATCTGTTATATCCATATTACTCTTAATTGGATCTTTTTATTGATCCATAAGAATTCTAATATTATCAATATTAACTTCCTTTAAAAAATATTCAATAAATTTTTATTGACTAAGTCATGTGTGCCAGGCACTGTGCTGTAGGTAGGGATATAGACAAAAGCGTGACATGGTTCTTACATGCGTTAAGATAAACATTAACTGTACATTTATGGGGTACAATGTGATTTTTTTTTTTTTTTTTTTTTTGAGACAGAGTCTCACTCTCTTGCCTGGAGCGAGTGCCGTGGCGTCAGCCTAGCTCACAGCAACCTCAAACTCCTGGACTCAAGCAATCCTACTGTCTCAGCCTCCCAAGTAGCTG
>CAUYSK010051075.1:0-11923 GCA_963575035.1 Avahi laniger | reverse complement strand
TATTTTTAGTTGTCCGATTAATTTCTTTCTATTTTTAGTAGAGACGGGGTCTCGCTCTTGCTCAGGCTGGTCTCGAACTCCTGAGCTCAAACAATCCGCCCGCCTCGGCCTCCCAGAGTGCTAGGATTACAGGCGTGAGCCACTGCACTCGGCCTTAAAATATTTCTTAAATGGATATGATTCAAGGAATTGAAAGATTTTTTGTTTTTGCTTTCTGGATTTGAGTTGAAAATAGGGATTTTTTTTTTCTTTTTTACTGTATTGGAGACATTTTGAAGATATACAGAATCCTTTAAGATTAGGGTTTAGAGTTCACAGTGATATTCTCAAAACAATTTTTTCATTTGGAAGAAATTAAAATACCATTTATAACAAGAATAACAAGTTTATAGGGGAATTACTAGTGATTTATGAATGGAAAGGCTTTTTTTGGTCTCCAATGGTTGAAAGAATTGAGTCTGCGATTTGGATGTTTTTTTACTATGGTTTGTACAGTCTGTATTGGCCTCTTCAAATAACTTTGGATGATTTCTACATGACCACGTTGCTGTTTTCATAAATGGTATTTTTAGGCATTGGAAATAACGGAAAGTTCTGGTAGACTTGCCACTTGTGCTTAATAGCTTGTGTAGCCAAATGCCTCTTTCCCAAAAAGTGACTGAGAAACACCACCAGCCAGGATTTTAAATGTTAAATGGATGTTTTTATGTAAGACAGTAATAATACCAGGAGACATCACAGTGGTACGGTTGCTGGTTTTTTGTTGCTGTTGTTATTGTTTTTTTTAACTTTTCTGTTCTTTAAATTACAAAAGAAAAATCTTTTGTCTGTGTGTGTGAAGATTTTTCCAGAGTGATAAGTGGATTAGGCTCTGGTCACAAGATACAATCAGTGCTCACTTTGTTTCAATGTCACCAAAGTACAATTAATTTTATAGTGACTCTACTTTTAGTCTTTTCTTTCCCACTAAAGATTTTGGGGGGAAAATTACTCCTATATTTAGCTTCTCTTATACCTGCTTTTTTTTAAAGAAATAAAGTTCTCCATTATTTGGTTGAAAGGTAATAAACTTCAAAACATATCAAAATAATATATCGAAATTTTAACTTTATTATTTTCCTATTATAAAAGGAATGCATATTCATTACATAATAAAAGGGGGGGAGCACAAAAGGTATAAAGGAGTCTATTCAAAAATTGCCTATTAGTCTGTCCTAGGGAAAACTATTAACATTTTGGCATATTTCATTTCATCAATCTTTTCCTATGTATTTTTGAACATAGCTCAGATAGTATTATATAAAAAGTCTTATATTCAGCTTTTTTAACATACCATTATATTAAAGTTATTTTTCTCATATCAATAAAAATTCTCTTTATAAACATAATTTCAATGGCAGAATAACATTCTATCATATGGATATACTATACTTAAACATTCTCAAATATTTAGTTAGGAGAGTTAGCGGGTCAAAGCATATAGACATTGTGAAGGCCACTTTGTTTCCTAGAAAGGTTGTTCTGAGAGCACAGGGAAGGAATAGAGACTCAGTGTCAAGGCTGGCGACGAGGAGCAGAAGCTCACAGGTCCTGGCCAAGTCGCTCCAGCTCATCTAGGAGGAAGTCCATGTCAGCAAGGGTCAGGGAAGGGTTGGCCACGACCATGCGGAAGAAGTTGCCCTGAGTCCCATGGGGCTGGTAGCCAATCATCATGGAGCCCTCCTTCACCATGCGCTCCTTGAGCACAGGGGCCACCTGTGGGAAGGTAGAGAGGGATTCTAGCTGCAGCCTGGGGTCAGGGGAGGGCTGGGCTGGTTTCCTGGCCTGCCGCTACCAGAGATGCTTTTATCTCCCACCCAGTCACCTTCCAGGGGTAGAGTTCATTGCTCAGACCCTGACCTTGGCTCAGTTTACATTTTTGTACCACATCCAACCTACCCCACCTTCTCTGTCTTCTGCTTTACTCCCCATTTCTCCAAGAAACCTGTCACAGGGGCCATTTTCTGCCAAATCCTGACTTTTCTCTGATTCCCAGCACTGCTTTAGTCTGCCTTCAAGCCTGTCATCATGAACACCTTCTCCTTCCCTCTTCTAATTCCTGTAATATTTTTGATAATATTAATCTGTGCCCTGTGATCTAGCATGTAATTTACAAAATTGCCTTGAACACATTGGTTTCAAATAGGTAACTCTTGTTTTCTAAAATAACAACTCCATATGGGCAAGAACACTCGTGTCCTTTCAGATCATCTGCAGCACCTCATACCTATCTAGCCTTAGGGACCAGGGCGTGACATATCTCCTGCCCTCTGGGAGACATGCATGGACTGGGTTTACCAGGTTGTTCTGTCCCCAGCATCACCGCTAAAGCTCTTCCAACATCTTTCTGTTTCACATCTGTCCTGGGCCTGAGCTCCCAGCCCAACTCTCAGCACAGAGGTCTGTGCACTGCATACCGGTGACCTCTCTGATTTCTCCTGTAATGTCCCTCTCTGTCTTCTTCTTACCTCCGAGAAATATACCTTGCTTCCCATGCCCACCCCCAGAGAAAAGAAGCCACGTTGGTGTGTCTTTCAGGGGGCATCCCGTCATACCACGCACGGCCAGCAGGGGGCGGAAACGCGCCAGCTGCATCCGCGCCCGAGCTAGGTTGGGCAGAGCGGGCGGGAAAGCCTACCTTAGACAGCCGCTCCTCGTAATGTGGACTCCCCCGCTGCCCCCGCAGGCTGGGGGGTACAAACCAGAAACACACGTTGACAAACTCAGGCTGACGGGAATGAGGAAGGGGAAGGTGTGAGCTGAGGAATGGGGCCGGCTTCCCCCTCCCTGCCAAGCAGAGGGCCGCAAAGGAGCACGGGGTCGTACCTCCATGACCAGCTCGAATCCTTCCCGCTTCTTCATTTCCTCCACCAAGTATCTGCGAAGAGACAGTGAGAAATCACAGATGAGGAGGAAAGGCACAGAAAGAGAAGCAGCCCACAGAGAATGAGCCAGAGGCACACAGAGAAAGGCAGCCTTGAGCCCGGGAGAGGCGCCCTGGGATCCCCCAGGCCTACCGGGCAAGGGCGAAGGTCCGGTCCACGCGCTGCTCCAGCCCTTGCCCGCCCTGCGCCTTCCACATGAGCCACAGCTTCAGACAGTCCACGCGGCGGCCGCACTGCACCACCTTGTCTCCTGTGTCCAGAGCCACATCATAGAACTTGTCCTGCTGGAAAAGGTAGCTGGCCTGGGCCTCGTGGCAGCGCTTGAGCAGGTTCTGTGCAGGGTGAGGAGGCTATCAGACCCTAGCCTCTCCTCCAGGGCGGTGCTGGGGGTTCTTCACTCAGGCCCCCAAAACTGCGGGCACTGCTGGGATGGCAGCCAGCTGACTCAGGCCCTTCACTACGTTTTCTCCCAATGCCCAGGGTTCTTCCCAAACTCTGCCCAGGATCCCTCTGACTGTAGCTTCAAGCTGGAAACTCTCCCCTTTGCATAAAGACAGGCCACTGGGGAAGTGAGGGAGCCCAATACAGGTTAGGGTGGTGGCAGATACTCAGCTTCGGATGGGATGGTAAAAAGAACACAGGAGGGCCTGGACCCCCTCTAAAGTGGCACAGAGAAGATGGAGTTCCAGGGAGAGAGGTGGGGCCAGGACAGAGGCAGGGCCAGGGGCAGGGGTGGACCCACCGAGGTGTCCCGGAGAAGCAGCGCAGAACACTGCAGGCCTGCTGCAAGGAGCTTGTGGGGATTCCAGGCCACAGAGTCAGCCCTGAGTGGGGTAAAGCAAAGCCAGGTCAGGGGCTCCTCCTGAAGCTGCCCAACCAGAGACCCTCCTCTAGTAAAAGGGTTTAGTCTCACCCCCACCCCAGTAGTCAGGAAGAATTCCCATGTCTGACCTCCCAGCCCTAACCAAGCATCTCTCCAGTCCCCTTCCCACCAACCTCCTTTTTCCCCAGTCCCATCCTAAGCTTCCCAGACCATAGCTAGTCTCTGGATCAAGGATTTGAAAGGCAAGATTTGGGAAGGGGGCCGTATGCACCTCTGGATTCCATCCAGGAGATGCCTGTGTGTCTGTGACAGCAGGACGCTCCCACCCCAGGCAGCCTGTGGAGCAGGAGGAACAACGTGGGCCTTGGCTTCAGCTCGGCCCACCCCACCCACCCCAGGCCCAAATCCCACTCACATCCACATGCAGCCATAGCCCGTGACGCTGGCACACGTCAGCAATCGCCTCCAGTGGGTCAAAGGCCCCCAGCACAGTGGTGCCAGCAGTGGCACTGACCAGGAATGGCACAGCACCCTATTGCAAGAATGTAGAGGGAGAAAGAGGCTGTAGAGTCATCTCAAGCTACCCAGAGCCTGGTGCTGGGCCCAACTCTAAGCTCTTTGCATGCCTGACCTGGCCCCTTTCAACCTTACAACAATGTGTCACTGTCCTCTTTAATCTGCAGGCAGGGACAGTGAGATTCAGAGATCCAAGCAGAAGCTTCAGAGATCAGACAAACCTAGGTCTGTCTGATTACTTATTTCCAAAGCTCATACTCACAAAAAGTTTTAATGTCTTACTGGAAGATCAAAATGCTATTGAAAAAATTCAAATAGTATGAAAGTTTACATAGAAATTGAATTAGTAATCAAAATCTACCACAAAGAAAAGCCCAGGCCTAAAAGTTTTCACTGATGAATTCCAGCAAACATTTAAAGAAAAATTGATACCAGTTCATGAACTCCCTCCAAAAAACAGAATATAAAAAAACCAATTGTATAACATTAGCAATGAACAATCTAAAAATGAAATTAAGAAAACAATTTTATTTGTAATAACGTCAAAAAGAATAAAATACTTAGGAATCAATTTAGCAAAAGAAGTGCAAAATATATACTCTGAAAGTGACAAAACATTGTGGAAAGAAATTAAAGACCTAAGTAAATGGAAAGACATTTCATGTTCATGGATGAACACAATCCCTATCAAAATCCCAGTTGGCTTCTTTGTAGAAATTGACATGCTGATCCTAAATTCATATGGAAATTCAAGAAACCCAGAATAGCCAAAAGCATCCTGAAGAAAAGTTAGAGGACTTAAACTTCCCAATTTCAAAACTTACTACAAAGCTACAGTAATCAAGACAATGTAGTCTATAGCTGCAGTCTCCAACCCCTGGGCCATGGACCAATACCAGTCCTTGGCCTCTTAAGAATTGGGCCGCACAGCAGGAGGTGAGCAGTGGTGGGTGTGCCAGAGAAACTTCATCTGTATTTACAGCTGTTCCCCAACACTCCCATCACTGCATAAGCTCCACCTCCCATCAGATCAGTGATGGCATTAGATTCTCATAGGAGTGCAAACCCTACTGTAAATTTCCTATGCAAGAGATCTAGGTTGCGCTCTCCTTATGAGAATCTAAGGCTGATGATCTGAAGTGGAGCTGAGGCAGTGATGCTAGCGCTGGGGAACAGCTGCAAATACAGATTATCATTAGCAGAGAAATTTGACCACACAGTAAATATAATGCACTTGAATCATCCCGAAACCACCTCTCCCCAGCCCCAGTCTGTGGAAAAACTCTCTTCCGTGAAACCAGTCCCTGGTGCCAAAAAGGTTAGGGACCACTGGTCTACAGGATAGACATGTAGATCAATGGGACAGAACTGAGAATCTAAAAATAAACCCTCAGATGTACAGCCAACTGATTTTCAACAAGGATGTCAAGACAATTCATTGGAGAATGTCAACAAACGGTGCTGGAACAACTGGATTTCCTCATACCAAAGAATGAAGTTCTTTCTTACATCATACCCCAGAATTAACTCATAATAGATCACAGGCCTAAATGAAAGAGCTAAAACTATAAAACTTTTAGAAGAAAATATAGGAGCAAATCTTTGTGAGCTTAGGTTAGATTAGATATGACACCAAAAGCACAAGCGACCAAAAAAAAAAAAAAAACAGATAAATTGGACTTCATCAAAATTAAAACTACTGTACTTCAAAGGACATTATCAAAAAAGTGAAAAGTCAACCTATAGAATGGAAGAAATTTGCAAATCATATATGTGATGAGACATACCTAGAATAAATAAAGAACTCTTACAACTCAATAA
Source organism: Avahi laniger (assembly GCA_963575035.1). NCBI lineage: Eukaryota > Metazoa > Chordata > Mammalia > Primates > Indriidae > Avahi > Avahi laniger. Next base: position 5,839 of record CAUYSK010051075.1, on the reverse strand, counting down.
TATAAATAATCTAATTTTAAGATGGGCAAAGGATCTGAATAGATATTTCTTCAATGAAGATATACAAATGGCTCATAAGCACATGAAAAGATACTCAATATTGCTAATCATCAGGGAAGTGCAAATCAAAACTACAATGAGATATCACTTCATACCCTTTAGGATAGCTACTATCAAAATAACAGAAAACAGCAAGCGTTGGTGAGAATGTGGAGAAATTAGAACCCTGTGTACTGTTGGTTAGAATGTAAACTGGTATAGCTACTGTATAAAACAGTATGGCAGTTTCTCAAAAAAAATTAAAAACAGAATTCCTATAATTCCAATTCTGGGTATATACCTAAAAGAATTGAAAGCAAGGTCTCAAAGAGATATTTTTACACCCATGTTCATAAAGGTATTATTCACAATAGCTAAAACATGGAAGCAACCCAAGTGTCCATCAGTGGATAAATGGATAAGCAAAATGTGGTAAATATATACAGTGGAATATTATTCAGCCTTAAGAAGGGAGGAAATTCTGACACATGGTATAGCACAGATGAATTTTGAGGATGTTCCATTATACTAATTGAAATAAGCCAATCACTAAAAGACAAATACTTTATGATTCCACTTACATGACATACTTAAACTAGTCAAAGTCATAGAGACAGAAAGTAGAATGCTGGCTGCCAGGGGCTGGGAGAGGGGGTAATGAGGAGTTGTTTAATGAGTGTAGTTTCAGTTTTGCAAGATGGAGAGTTCTGGAGACTGATTGCACAACAATGTGAATGTGCTTAACACTACTGAACTATGCATGTAAAAATGGTTAAGATGGTACATTTTATGTTATACACACACAAAAAAAGAACTGGCAGTAGATTCTCAACAGGGACCCTATTGGCATGTTGGGTGGTACAGTTCTTGTTCATGCAGAGCTATCCCTGCACATTGCAGAATGTTTCACAACCCTGGTTCCCTTTCAATAAATGCAGTAATGCCCTCTGGTTATTGTCACAAAACAAAGCAAAATAAAATAGCTCTACACACTTCCAAATGACCCCTCGATGACTAGAAGAGCGGCGGTGGGGTGGACAATAGTACTGGTCCCAAGCAAGTACCCCTGGATGAGGAAGGCTACAGGTGGAGTGGAAACCCTCCAGACAAAGGGAGGAAGCTGTCTCACCCCCACATCTTCAATTCCAGAAATATCCATGGCCTCTGCACAAGCTTAGAATGTTCTCACTCACCCATATGCCCACCACCTGGTCAATTCTTTTTCTCTGTTCAAATCTCAGCTCAATCATCACTTCTAAGGGAAGCCTTCCCTGATACCTTCACCTCTTGAGTAGGTCAATTTTCCTGTATTACCCTCAGCAACCTAGTGTCCCTACCCCTCAGGCTCCCCATAGTCGCTTCAGCCCACAGGGGAGATGCACATGCAGCTCACAGCACACATGCAGTTGTTTTACATATAGTTATGAATATCAGTCTTCCTTACTGGAATAAAAGCTCTATGAGGGGAAAAAATGGACAAAAAATCTGAATAGACATTTCTCCAAAGAAAATGTACAAATGGCCAATAAACAGATGACAAGATGCTCAGCATCACTAGTCATCAGGGAAATGCAAATCAAAACGACAATAAGATACCACATCACACCCACTAAGTGGCTATAATCAAAAAAAGGTAAGTGTAGTAAGTATGTGGAGAAACCGGGACCCTCATACACTGCTGCTGGGATTGTAAACTGATGTGGCCACTTTGGAAAACAGTTGCAGCTCCTCAAAAGGTTAAATACAGGCTGGGCGCAGCGGCTCACGCCTGTAATCCTAGCATTCTGGGAGGCCAAGGCAGGAGGATTGCTTGAGGCCAGGAGTTTGAGACCAGCCTGAGCAAGACTGAAACCCCGTCTCTACAAAAAATAGAAAAATTAGCTCCCGGGCATGGTGGCATGCACCTGTAGTCCCAGCTATTTGGGAGGCTGAGGCAGGAGGATCCCTTAAGCCCAGGAGTTGGAGGTTGCAGTGAGCTATGATGACGCCATTGCACTCTAGCCCAGGCGACAGAGCAAAACCCTGTCTCAAAAAAAGAAAAAAAGGTGAAATACAGAGTTACCATATGATCCAGAAATTCTACTCCTAGGTATATAGCCAAGAGAAATGAAAAATATGTGTTAACACAAAAACCTGTACCCAAATGTTTGCAGCAGCATTATTCATAATAGCCAAAAGTTGGAAATATCCCAAATATCCATTAGCTGATGAGTGGATAAATAAATGTGGTACATCCATGTAATGGAATATTATTTGGCCATAGAAAAGAATGAAGTCCTGGTGTATGCTACAACTTAGATGAACCTTGAAGATAATGCTAAGTAAAAGAAGCTCATTCCAAAAGACCATGTATAGTGTGACTCGAGTTCAGAATAGGCAAATCCATAGACACTTAGTAGTTTACTGGTTGTCTAGAACTGGGAGGTTTGGGGGAATTTGAGAATGATGGCTAAAGGGTGTGGGGTTTCTTTTTGGGGGGTGATGAAAATGTTCTAATATTGATTGTAGTGATAGTTACACAACGCTGTAAGCATGCTAAAAACTACTAAACTGTATACTTTAAATGGGGGAATTATATGTTATGTAAATTATATCTCAATAAAGCTATTCCCCAAAAAAGTTTATACGATAAAAAGAGAAACTTCATTATTCTAATTGCTGCTCATACTACTACTCAGAGGTAACATCCATATATCAATAAATATATACTATTCTAATAACAAAAATAGGTTCATAATGTCCTGTCTATACTGCAACTTGCAATATATACTTAACATATATAGCGGAAGTATTTTCATGTTAGTATAAATATTCTTACTTTATTCTTTTAAATGGCTACATAGTACTCTAATAATAATAATTAATAATAACAAAACCAGCAACTGTGCTAATATTTATATAGTACATCTATGTGCCTGGCACTGTTCTAAGAGCTTCACCTATACTAATTCATTTAATCCTTACAACAACCCTATGTGGCAAGTTCTATATTATGCCCATTTTACAGAGGAAGAAACGGAGACACACAGATATGCCATAACTTATTTTATCTACTGATGAACATTTAAATTCTTAAAAAATTTTACACTTCGTTCCAGGAAATGTTCTCATGCACAGAGTTCTATGTGCTTGTGATGACGGTTTATAGCTCAAATTCTTAGCAGTGGAACTCCGAAGCAGTAGATAGATACATGTAAAAACTGCACAGATGGTGCCCTCCTAGACGGCTGATGTAGTCACATGCCCCTTGAGGCGGGGGGCATGTGAGGCACGCCCCACATTCCCCAGCTCAGCCCGCGGCCTTTACCACCACCCACTCGTCTTCCTCAGCTTCCCCTGCACAGACCCTCCCAGCCCACAGAAACCTTCCACACGGCGTCCGGGCCCCCAGATCCTCGCTGTGGGGCTGCCTGGGGCTCCCTCAGTGGCTCAGTCCTGCCCCTTAGAATCGGGCACAGGCCCTGAGAGCAGCCCAGTGTCCTGGCCTTTCAGGGTTCCCACAGTCACTTCAGCCCACAGGGGAGACAGGCACGGAGCTCAGGGGAGGGATAAAGGGTGAGCAGGGCGAGCCCAAACAACCCTCCAGAAGGGGACAGAGGGGCCCTGCTCCACCACCCCAGAGCCCCTCACTCACTCACCTCAGCCTCAGCCATTATGATGTGCTGCTCCAGATCCTCAGGGACCATTCTCCCTCTGAAAAAGGAAATCAAGTGAGTAGAGAAGTGATAGGTTCTCTAGGCCAGGAGGCATTGAAAAGCCTGTCGAAAGCAGGGTGAGGTGGGGCTGGCAATGCAGAGGCCACACGCTGGTTTTTCCCTAAGAGGGGTGAGCGAGCTTGCAGGGCCCAGGGCAGGAGACTCTGACAGGCCCTGGTAGACGGAGTGGCAATTCTGTAGAACAGTGAGGGCAGAGAAGTCCACCGGGGTACGGGCCTGAGGCCAGTGCTTTCTGGCAGCAGGAAGGTACACTGTACCAAGCTGGGTCAGGGCCACGTCACAGAAGTACTTTCACCTCTCATCAGCTTTGACCACTCGGACACTGTCAGTGCCAAGTCCCAGAAAAGCAGCTCCCTTCTTGATGGAGTAGTGACACTGTGGAGGAAGACAGAGGGCAGGTCAGCACGACTTGAGCTAGTGGTCAGCAGGCAGGAGGATGGGGGGAAAGAGATGGATAAAAGTCAAGTCTGAGCCACAACAGATGGGATCCTGAAGACCAGGGCTTCTCAATGTCCACGTGCACATGGATCACCTGGGTGTGAGGTTAAAAGGCAGGTTCGGATTCGGTCAGTCTGGGGTGGGGCCTGAGACTCTGCATTTCTAACAAGCTTCCAGGCCATACCAATGCTGCTGGTCCACAGACCACACCCTGAACAGAAAGAGTGCGGACTTAGTCCCCTGCACTCCATACCCCCGCGCCCGCCCCCAAGCAGAAGGCAGAGGGAACGGGAGCATTTACTTGGAAGGGAGCACATCCCCCCAGGGTCAGGCTGGCCTCAGAGGAGGATGGGGCAGGGAGGGGAGCTGAAGGGTCCCTGACTTAGTTGCCTAGAGGTAAGGATCAGGAGCCCAGAGTTGGTTCTGTGCCTCTTCCCACCTCCTTCGATGTGAAGAGGGCCAGGGGCGGCAGAGCTCGGAGGCCCCGCTGCTTGCAGTCCGGGAAGTGCTGATAGCGGGCCAGGTTTATAGCGTACATGTTGGAGATGGAGCCACCTGTGGTGGGAAGGGCACATGGCAAGAGGAATGGGCACTGGGTCAAGACTGCAGCTCTCCCCTGACCTTTCCACCAGAAGAACCCATCAAAGAGGCAGACGTGATTGGCTCCCAGGATATGAATTCCCAGGGCCAGCAGATCCACCTGACTACCTCCCTTCACTAGCTGGGCTGCACCCAGGGGACAGCCACTACCTGCAGAGAGCACAGGCCAGGGCACCGATCCAGGGACTGCCGGCAAGCATGAGGATGGAGGGGACTGGACAGCCCTTTCTGGTCTGGCCCGGGCCCAGGTGGAGAGGACACAAAGCGGAATCATCCCTCCCTGCCCGCTGCTTAGAGCAAGAGAGTGATGGGGGAGGAGGAACACTTAAAAAGGTCCTTCTCACATACCTGGGCAGAAGACCCCATCCCCAGAACTCCAGCCCACCAGGGCCCGGAGTGTCTTCAGCACCTCCTCTTCCATGAGTACAAACACAGGGGCGATTTCGTATGTGTACCTGGCCGAGAGGGAATGATGAGAAAAGGAGAGAGGCAGAGAGGGACAGCCAGGGACAGCCCCTAACCAGCAGAGGAGTCAGAGAAAGGAGGTGGTGCGAATGGGCAAAGGAAGGGGTGGAAGAGAAGGACAAGTTGGTGACAGAGAATCAGGGAAGCACGAATGAGAAGACACTGGGGTCAGGAGGCGTGAGAAGGCTTGGAGGACAGCCCGAAGGATGAGAGAGAAAATGCTCTGCCAACAGAGGTTCCCAGGAAACGGTCCTCCCAGCCATCCCCCAGCAAACCTAAACCCTCTGGCGGGGGCAGGGGGGTTGGGACGGCTCACTGGCTGGTGTTGAGGGTCTCAGTGATGATGCGCCCGGCCAGAGCATGGGCGTCCAGGCCTGAGAAGAGCTGGTTGAAGAACCGGGGGTGACCTGGAGAAGGGGAGCGGGGCAGGGAGCTCAGGGTGGAGCAGGGTGCAGACTCCGCCGACTCCCCCAGCCAGGACCCAGGGCACACCGGTCTTGACGCTGTAGCGGATCACAGCCCGGCACCGCTCCAGGATCTGCTCCTGCGACTCCCCCTGGCTCCGCAGCTCCAAATCCAGC
>CAUYSK010051074.1:0-10256 GCA_963575035.1 Avahi laniger | reverse complement strand
AGAACAACCTCTCATGGGATCTCTGATACTTATCCCCAAATGTGACCTGGGCTGTGGTTCTGGGTAGCAATGTTAACTTCGTCTTCCCCTTTTGTTCCCCATATAATAAATATTGTTCCCACCAGATAGTGGAATGTTGGTATCTGACCTGACATATGAGGTGGAATTCTAGAGGAATAATAGAATAACAACATTAAGTTAATGTTAAGTAGCTAATACTTACTGTAGCATACTGTGATCTAGACACTATGCTAAGAGTGTTACTTGGAATCTCATTTTGTTCTTACAGCAACCTTTTTTGCGGTTTATATTTAGGAAAAATAAGACTCACAAACTTTTTAAGCAACATGACTGAGGTTGCACACCTAGAAATTATCAAAGCCAAGAATAAACCCAGGAAGTCTGACTTTAGAGCCAAATTCTTAACTGCCCTTCTGTATTGCCTATACCTGTAGAGAGGAAGTTAAAATGACAATACATTCAAAGTGAAAACCAGTGAGACAGCTTTTTCAGAATCCACAGCTTGTTCTCAAACTTAAGTAAAACGACTTTTTGATTAGCGTTGACAACTCACCCTAGTAGTATTATGCGCTTCCTCACAGAAAATGTTGGTAACCAGTTCTTTAATTGGCAATACTCTTCGCAGATAAACCTTATGAACTACAAAATCATCACTGTACGAAGAAACTCTCATAGATTTTGTCTTCCTAGCTCTTTCGGCCTTTGTCTAAGTGGAGACTCTGTACTGTTCTTTGTGAAATAATTTACTGTCCTTGGAATGTGCCTTTCCTATCACCCCCATCCCCTTTTGTATGGGGTTTGCATATGCTCCAACTCTTATTTAACAAGGAGAAGCTATATTTACCAACTTTTATTTTACTTATTTGTTTCAAAATATTTTTGAACATCTCTTAAATGCCAGGCACTATTGTAGGCACTGGTAATGGGATTGTAAATTAGACAGTCAAGGACCCTGCTCTAACAAAAAAAGAGAGATATCAGCTGTTTGTAGCAGTGTGTAGTGATACAGTAAGAAATGATGGGTGGCCACTTTTTACTTGGGAGTCGGAACAGGCCTCTCTGAATATCAAAGAGCCAGACATGGCCATATAGGGGAACGAGTGTTCCAGTAAGAAGGAACAGCTAGTGCAAAGGTCCTAAGATAGGAGGAAGTGCCACTTACTTGAGGAACCCAAAGCGAGCGAGCGTTCCTGGAGTGTAGTGGGCAGGGGAGAGTGAAGAACGAAGCCAGAGCAGTAGCAGGGCCAGAAGCCACAGAGCTTAGTAAACCTGGCCAGGGTGCTGGTGTGTAGGCCCTGGTCATATGTGCACATATGTGTAAATGAAACACAAAGAAATAAGACATTTTCACCTCTTTTATCACAATCTTTATAGGAACTGGTGGTAAAGACTCTGATTGTAGCAGAACCTCATGTCTTGCACGCGTATCGAATGTGCAGACCTGGCCAACCTCCAGGAAGTGAAAGTGTCTGCTTTGAAGTCCTGGGATTTGATATTTTGCTCGACAGAAAACTAAAGCCATGGCTTCTGGAGGTAAGGCATTTTTTAAGAAGAAAGAGACCATGTCACTATTCTAGTGTATTAAAAGAAATGTTTTTTAAATGTGTGCTTGACCCAGTTGTTCGATTCCCTGACCAGAATGAGGCCTGAATGGAAGATGTGGGAAGTAGAGAATGAAAATGCAGGGAATAGAACAGTTCTAAGAATGAATCAATATATGTTTGACATTACTTTTACCAAATTAGCACTGAATGAAGTTCTAGGCCAGGAATTTTGAAGGTAAGTGTGGAGCTGCTTTTATTGATTTGTTGCTTACTTGCTCTACTATTTTCTCAGCCTCTTGGCTTGTACCACTTCATGAGTTCTGGAGATTCTCTCCCCTTGGTGTGGGAACGTGGGCCTCAAGACCTTGCCTCCAGGGTGTCTCCCTTTCACATTCAGGCGCCAATTGGTTCCTTAGTCAGTGTTCAGTATTCAATATCCAGCACTGCGAGTGGCACAAATTCTGTGCCTGGGGCTCACCCCATGTGCAGCCTGTCAACTGTGTGCCTGCCGGTTTGCTACCAGTCTCTGATACGATGAGAGTTATCATTACTTTTCTTTGATTTTATATGAAAGATCACTTAATGAATACGGAATAATATAAAGGAGAAAATAAATATTATCTGTTTAAGATTTTTATATCTTTTCCTGCCATATTTATACTTCCAGTCATATTTACATTTATGTTAGCCAGAAGAAACCCTAGAACTCATGTCTGGATCCCCTCCTGCAATTCCCTCCACGCTCTGTGTTCTGTGATCATAGATCCTTCCCATGGCCACTGAGATACTGTGTTTAGGAAACTTTATCAGAAACATAGCACATATCTCAACAGTGTTTACTGATTGTTACATTTTAAGGAATTGCTATAGCAGATGTAATTAACAACTACTTTTCATTTTAAATTGAAGTGAAATTTGGAAGTTGGAAGTTGCATCTGTATCATCAAGGTTTGCATAAGCAAATTAAATGAGCGATAGGTGAGATAAAGATATCCAAAATATATTTGTTAGGACTATACACTCTTCCAGTTTGAGGGCCAAAGATTTTGTGTGTATGTACCTGTGTGGGGTGTGTGTGTGTGTTTCATCTACTTTGAGCAAATAGTGTGTATTCTATTTCCAAGTAAATGTATTAATAGTTCTCTCTTTTGGGTGTTCAAATTTTGCTCCAGCCTGAGTCCTAGAGATAACGTAAATGTGAGGAGTTTTGCTTATCCATTGCTTCCTGCATTCCTTGCATATGAAAACACTTGACTATGCACTATGGACTCTTCATCTTACTAAGGCCTGAAATTTTCTTCCTTAGATTTATTACTTTTTCTGCAGTAATCTTTTCCTGTTCTTAGCTGTGTTTTCTTGCACTCCCATTACTTGTCTTTTCTCAGTGATGGGGTGGGGAAGAAGTAAAGGCACATGCATAAAAAGGATAGTAAGGAATAATGACTTTATCGATATCTTACTAACCTTTTTTTTTAAAAAAGCATTTGATTTATTCGAGCTTTCCATTAGCTTGCTGAATCAGATTGACTGAATGGTTGAATTCTAAATTTTTTTAAAAAGACTCAAAATATCATTGTTTTCATGAATGTTTCTTCATTCTTTATTCTCTCCTTCATCGTTTCCAGATCAATCAGAACCATTAAAAATCCATAGTAACAAACGCCTGTGAATAATGAACACTTATTATATTAAAACAGTTCAAAGAACCTTATTTAGATCTTGCTTTGTATTTTGCTCTGAGCTGAAATTGTAGAGGTTCCAATACACGTTGTTCAAAACCTTTTGGCGCCATCAAGTGGAATAAAGTAGAAAGTGCTTCTGAGAATGTGAAACTTAGTTAACTACAATAATTTCAGGTGATGATTGTTAGTGGCAAAATTACAGAAATTTTCAACAATAGAAAACATTTTTAGGAAAAATAACAGAAATTTGGTAAAGTATGAATATACTGCCAATATTTTAAGTACCCTTAAATTAAACAAGAACCAGTACTAAGTTACAGTTATTGTGCTGCGTGGTGGAGATACAAGAAGAATAAGACAAGAATACTTGCCCTGGATTAGTGGTTATTCAGATGTGTGTTTTATGGTAATAATTATAAATATTAGTAGGAAAACATGGAAGTAGCACAAAAATAATAGCATGATTAATCCGTGCACATGTGTGTATTTTAGAGTTTAAAAAAAAAAATTTTGCAGAAACAACATCTGAACAGAGTTTTTAGGGCTGTAGAAGGTGGGATAGGGGCTAGGGGCTCGCAGAGATAAGGTAGGGGTAGGGAAAGTCCATGGGGCAGAGGGAACAGCACTTTCTTAGGAGCATATAATCTATTATGCATACTTTGATATGTGCACAAAACAATTGTGCTTGTTTTGCCAAAACTACTGTTTTGAAAAGTTAATAATAGTATTCAATGATTTAAATATTTTCTAATAATTTTCATTTCTGCTTGCATTACAAACTGCTGAATTTTAAGATTCTAACATCTGCTGGGTTTTGTTTGTTTTAGAATTAGGGTAGCAAATGAGAACCAAAGAATCTAGCAACATTGTGGAGGGGAATTTTGCCTGGATAGAACACTGTTTAACTTTTAGTATCTTCTGTCAGCCATTTGTGGTTCTTCATTTATTTTTTTCTTTACCTTTCTCATAAAATGTTTTAAAAAAGCAAGAACAACCTTCAATGATAACCTAAATTGAAAAAAGTTTTTCTGCATTTCTGCATACTAATTTATCTTATGTGGGTACATTTCTTCATAGATCAATTTCTTTTACAGTAGAGGGAAGAATTTGAAATAAGTAAGAAGAAAGAGAGAGAGAGAGGTTGTTTTATTCTAAGATCTCAGTACCATCCTGGAGGAGAGATACGCCTGGCAGAATTCCAGACCGCAATTTGGAAAGGAACCCCTAAGGAATTTTATAAAGATAGATAACATTCCAGTGAACCACTTAATCATCAGCTCCTAAATGTCTGGCTTATTATATGTCTTGTCACATGTAGCAGCAAAACTATCTATTACAAATTCCAGAGATGTGAATCAGTATGGTCACATTTTTTGCATATTACTTTACACTTTCACTGCACTTGTAAAGGGGAAGTGCTTTAGAGCTTTAAAGTAACAGATTAATAAACTCCCTTTCTCACATTGACCCAGAATAAATGTGGGTTCTTGCAACCTTCAAGCTATTTTCCTCTCCGTGAGACTGCATCAGAAAGACAGGAATATGTCCATCACCTTCTAAATCAGAAATCAACAAACGAGTCAAAACACAACATGACATATCTCTGTAAAAGGAGTACCATGCATCCATCGAAATGATGGCATGATGAAAGATTTTCATGGTACATTGTTAAGAGAAAAACTTGGATTATAAAATAAAGTATGATTAGTATAGACATGCATTTGGAAGGTAAAGTGAATATTTTATATATGTACACATAGAAAATATCTGGAATACTATTTAACAAATGGTTAGCAATACACTAAAGTAAATGGGATTACAGGTAATCTCTTGTTGTTTGTTTTGCTTCTTTTTACTAATGATTTTGCAGTGAATTTATGACACGATTCTGAGACCTTGTATTCCTGAATGATTTCTTGAGTATAAAGTGGTATTTGCTCAGGTGTCAGCTGTAGAATGCATGCTATCAGTTGTTTTGTCTCTTGCAGTGATGGATTTGTATAATGAGGTCTGGTAGCACACATGTTTTTGGCAATAGCCTAAGGGGTTAGTTGGTGGTCAAGAAGCTAAGCTGTAGTTTTTATCTCAGCAGTGTTCTAACCCACTCATTTAATTGATTAAGTAATTTTCTTAAACATCTGGTATTCACTATATTTTCATAACAACAACAAAGACAAAAACAAAAACTCCAGCTCTTGAAGTGGTAGAGTATTTTATAATGGATTTCAGGGTATATTTCCTGAATGGTATCTTCTGAGCAATGTAGTCAATTCCTTTTGAAATGAAAATTGAGGAATTATTATTTGAGCCATGTAGAAAGAAACAAAATTCATTTTTTAGGCAGCAATAGATGAATTCATCAGAAAGATCTGAGACAGTGAAAAGGGGGCACTGATAATATCTATATTTTAAATATACACATGTATAGAATTATTACTATTTAATATATTGGTTACATGAATATTACTTACTATTACCTTTTTCTCAAGATAAGTCACTTTTAACTTCCTTAAATTGAAAACCTGGAGTGCATGGGGTGATGGGTTGGAGAGAGCGGAGAGGAGCCAGAGGCCAGATAAGGCTGGCAGTGCAGACCCTGAACTAAGGCCTCAGGGGAAGGAGGCGGTGCTGAGAGTCAGCTCCTTGCAGTTCCTTGACCTAGGGTGATGGGGAACGGAGCTGGGCAGCGGTAACTGGGCCCTGCAAAGCGTTGAGACTTATTGTGGAGTCCTGTTGGCTAAAGATCTCACGTTAGATTAACAAATATGTGTTGAATATTTATTGACCTTCCAACATTTGGCTACTCTCATTGTTTTCTTTGTAAATTTCAGATTAATCGGGCCCCGAGCTTTGGAACTGATCAGAAAATAGACTATGATGTAAAACGGGGAGTGTTGCTAAATGCACTAAAGCTACTAAACATCAGGTAAAGTATTTCCTCCATCTTTTGGAATTTTTTCTCCACATTTGGTATAGATGAATCATTTGTACATGAAGTTGGCTTTTGTAATCGTTTGTATTTTTGTGTTCTGTATTTTTAATTTCTTGATTCCATTCTTTAAACCCATATGGTTTTTTTTAAAAAATACTTTTCCCCCTTTTCCTGTACATTGCTTTCCCTGCTTCCTATTCAGTACTTTGTACCTGCAGTAAATGTGATTAAATTACAGTGTTGGCATAATTATTTAATATAGAGTATGAGGTTGCATTGGAGAATATTTTAGGAGACCCTCTAAATTGTCTTCTTCATCTTACAAGAAGAAACTAAAGCACTGAGAAGTCATTCAGGAAAATAAAAAGTCCGAATTATGGATATCCTACCTTTCTGTCCAAAGGTCTTCCCACTATATCATGATGCTTGCATGAGCAAAAAAGAGAGGCACTTGTTCAGTGAGGATTAACTTTCCCATTGAAAAGTATAGATAGAGAGGCAAGTAAAATTTAAGAGAAGACTTGGTTGGTGTGGGCGGAGGGCTGGTTGCAGTGCATGAATTTCAAATATTGGAAATGCTATTATTTGGGAAAAGCTTTTGGCTCATTACGAAAGAAAGTTGTTTGTCCTTTAACTGAACTGCTTCATGAAATAGTAAGTTCTCTGTCATTGTAAGTGCTAAAACAGAGCTTAGGGTGTTGGATTAAAGGAACGCAGGTCATTTAAACTCAGAGATTCTGTGATTTTTATTTATTCCAATTGTCATTGAAGAACTCTAGAAGAGTTATGGGATGCTTCCAAGCACTTTTTAAATTTAAGATGTTTCCAAGCATTTAGCAGGCACCTAATCAAGAAGTAGCTTTATGTGGGCAGCACAATTAAAAAAAAGATGGACATATAAACCTGTTCAGAAATTTTCTTATGGCCTCTTCTTTTGCCTGATGAAAGATTGACTTGTGTAAATTCTGCTTATATTTTAGTTATCCTAAAAGAAATGAGTAGAAAGGAAGGAGGTGTAGAATGAGAATTTTTTTGTTTACCTTATACAAGTGCATTAGGTATTTTAGATTATTTAATCAATACGTATGCCAGACATTTTTTTTTGTATACAAGTTTACTATTATTGTTTAAGTAAGCCTTGTGCTTAGTTTTTTGTTTTCTTTGTTTTGTTTTTTGACACGTCTTTTGACTTTGCCAATGATGATACCCATTCAGAACAGTATGTGTGGGTGTTTTTGGTTTTTTTAAAAGTGAGGTTTATACAGTCTAAGCAGTCAGAAATTTCACAGAAATTTCTGTGAAATTCATAGTCAGAAATTACACCAGGCCATGTTTTAGACTTGAATTTCAGCTAAGTCTGTGATGGGCACATCATGGGAACATAAGAAAGAAATAAGAACACTAGGAAAAGTCTTTCCGTTTATTAAATATTATAGGATTAATTTTCATATGGACTTTTAATTTTATGTAGAACAAATTGTTCTGTGATTCCAGAAATCTCCTATTTACATTTATTTTAATCAGACTATTGGAGTGGTCATTTTTTCATTATCTTTTTGCTCGGGAACCTAAGTATTTAATAGATTTCTATTACCAACATCCAGCCTAAGCTTCTTTCATAATGTAACTTAACCTTAGTTCTTCCATCTTATTTCCTATTTCTCTCCCACCCAAACTGTTTTAGTTAGGCTGATTATCTCATTATTTTTCCCACACAGCTTGCCCATTCGTAGTGATGATATATTCTGTTCCCTAGCCTGAATGTCTTTCCTTACTGCCTGTGACTCAAATCCCATCTTTTATTATGATAACTTCCTTTTGGTCCAGATTAATCTTTCCTTTCTTTGAGCTCCAGAAGGAATTATAGTCTGCATAGTATGTGGCTTATCACTTTGTTTATTCTCTTACCCTCTGTGCTGTTTTTCCTGGGCATGGCTGATTTTTCTTTTCAGTTTGAAAGAAGTTGAAAGAAGCTCCTTGAAGAGTATATACATTTGTATTCTTCGCAATTCTTAGTACGGTACTTTGCTTATGGTATGTATGGCTCCATGTATACCTCCAAGTTCATTTTGTAAACATGTGCTTTTATTCTCAAGGACATTTGGAAGAATATAGATTGCTCAGGATGTTCCATCACAACTACTGTGAATACGGAACCTCTCATGGAGCGGATTAGAATTGATTCCTTTGTACTTGGATGGCCGATACAATTTGAGTTTAGATTCAAGTAATTTTTTGAAAAATTAGGCTTGGGGTCTTCAGAGACAAGAGAGCATGGAAGGGGCTATATGTAGAACAAGTAAGAGTTCTTTTTTACTGTAATAAAAGGAAAATCCAATTATTTTGTGGTGGTGTTCCTGGGTTGATAAGAAAAGTCTTTTTCCTCTGTAAGTATTCTATTACAATCATCGAAATAGAGTCTAGAAAAGACATTCACAGTCCCATGAGTCCCTAGGTCTGAAATACTTTTTAATTAGATTAGATTAAATTAAATTACCTTTCCCCTATTTAGAACTGATTCATGAACTACAGGCTTGCAGCATTTAATGCTACCCTGCTCTTGAACATTTATCCTTGCTGGCCTTCTCTGACACTAGTCTCTGGGTCACTAGTCACTTAACTTTGATAGTTCTTCTGTCTGCTCCTGTGGTTTCTCTTACTTTCTGTTCTTAGTGTGTTTTGCCTCAGCCCTCTTTTCTCCTATGTCAATCTCATTCACTTTTGTGGCATCATTTGTAAGTCTGATCCTGGAGTCCCTAATCTACATGTGAATGTAGTGAGGTCTAGTTTGGGGTGCCTCTCACTATCGCTGACCCACTCTGGAACCCTACTCCTGTGTTTACAACTCTCTGATGACCATGGGCACTGGATGCTTCTTTTCTAGTAAGTGCTCAATAAACACACAGTGAATGAGTGAGCAAGCCAGCAGGTAAATAAGTGAATGAATGGATGAAAGTTCTGATGACACTTAATTTCAGTATGACTAAAATTGAATTATTTTCTCCTTCAATCTTGTTCTTTTTGCTGAGCTTATATCACCTTTTCTCTGCTAACAATAGCAAATATCTTCCACCCACAAAGTGTAAATCTAATAATTCATACGTATTTACTGTAGTTATGAGATACTAAAAGGAGATGCAAAAATAAAAAAAATTCCTCCTCCTTAAGTAGTTCAGTTATTAAAAGGGAAATATATATGCTCATAGTATGATATAATGATAATCACACAAACCTAGTTTTCTATTTTTCTTTACTTTGCTAGTTAATGGCAAAACCATCCACATAAAAGGCCAGTTAGAATACTGGGAGTTATCCTTAACTCCTTTTATTACCAATCAATCAAATTGTCAAAGTGATTTATGACTATCACTTAATTTCATCTTTTCATCACCAACTTATCTCCCTCCTGGACTATTTTATTGGCTTCCTTCCTGCTTCTAGCACTAATCTCCACCCCATTTTGCAGCTTCCTCTCTGTTGCTCTGTGAATCACTCAACAAGCATTTACTGAGTGTCCACTGCAGTAGGTACTTGGAATTCAAAGCCTCCCATGATTTCTAGGTTTCTGGCTTGGATGACTTGTTTGATAATATGCCATCCAATGAGATAAAGACTATAGGAGAGAGAGAGAGGCTTAGCGGAGTAAGTGATGGGGCAAGGTAGAAAGAAAGAGAGAGAGATTGCATGTGGAAATGTTTGCTCCTCATTTGTTTGTGAGCAGGAATACATTGACGGCATGCTACATTAAAAAGGGAGTTCTCGGGGCTGCCAGCCTTACAGTAGAGGTTGAGTGATAGTATATTTCTCCTACGGAAAAAAAAAAGAAATAAAGACATGATTCAGTTTTTTTTTTTTTAATTTCAGCATATTATGGGGGTACAGATGTTTAGGTTACGTATGTTGCCCTTGCCCCCGCCAAGTCTGAGTTTCAAATACGTCCATCCTTCGGGTGGTGCGCATTGCACTCGTGATTCAGTTTTAAACATGCTAATTTTGAGGGGCTTTGAGACAATGTTAAATGAAAAATTTGATATACAGAGCCCCAGGAGATAGAGATATCTATTTGATTGACATCCG
>CAUYSK010051072.1:0-21465 GCA_963575035.1 Avahi laniger | reverse complement strand
TGCCTCAGCCTCCCGAGTAGCTGGGACTACAGGCATGTGCTACCATGCCCGGCTAATTTTTTCTGTGTATTTTTAGCTGTCCAATTAATTTCTTTCTATTTTTGGTAGAGACGGGGTCTCGCTCTTGCTCAGGCTGGTCTCAAACTCCTGAGCTCAGAACGATTCGCCCGCCTCGGCCTCCCAGAGTGCTAGGATTACAGGCGTGAGCCACAGCGCCCGGCCTGACAATTGTCTTTTGATAGACACTAGTTTTACCAGTCCTGAAGGTAAACTTGAGACCCTCACTTCGAGGTGAAGTCTTTTTATATGCTGTAACAGAGGACTTTTGCTAAAGGTCTGCTCCTCCTCTGCCGATTACAGCTGCAAACGCCATCATTAGGCTGCTGTTGCAGGCCAAGTGCTGTGGAGTCAGATGACCATCTTTCTCTAACCATTTTGCCTCAGCTTCCTCATCTGTACATTGAGGAGGCTGCAGTAGCTCCCTCACTGGGTGGGCCCTTGGCGCCTTGGCTGTCACAGAGCACACGCTTACTATGTGTTAGCTCTATATCCAAAAAGATCAGAAAAACAATGGTTTAATATGTCAATATATGGCATTTTCTATAATAATAATGCTGATATTATTAATATAGCCTAGATAGTGTCATTTATTTTCATAAGAAACTTTGGGTTAGCTCTATTTTATATATAGGCAAACATTCATTAAAAAGTAAACCAACGCAATAACAAAATGTCACTGTGAAAACACAGATTTATTGAATACAAAATCTGACAGCTTAATAACTTGTCTTACAACATAATACCCCTAAATAACAACTAACTGGTTATCTGGAGCTTTTGAAAACAGAAAATTAATTGAATGGGGAGGTATATCAGTAAAGGAAGAGATAATTTAAAATATTTAAACTCAAATAAAAAGCAAAGGTGAGAAAACAGCCTTTGAATTCCTGTCATGAGACAACATAAAATCTGAACTTTAACTGTTCAAGTAAAAGAAGTTTTCTTCTTGAGTATAGAAGGAAATAATTTTTTTTCTTTTTTTAACTCTAGAAACTCTTCTGTCCTATAGGGATAGATCTTTCCTTGGCTTTTCTAGCATTACACACTTATCTTAAAAAATCAAATATCTTTGCCATCAATGATTTGATATAGCTTTCCTAGAATTGCCTGATGATCTTTAGTGATACTGGGTCAATGATTTCACCCTTACATCCAGAAAATTAAGTTTAAAATCAATTCTTATACAGAATCAAAAAGAATGTTTCCAAATTAAACCAATGGCTCTTTTTATACCTACAGTATGCTTTAATTTCTACCACATATGTATAACTTGGCAAAGTACCTCTTGGATTTTCATAATCCTGATGATTTGGAACAAATGTGCTACCATCGTAGAGTAAGTCCTGAGCCCATTTACCCTGATCTTTGGATAAAGACAAAACTCCATCCTGCCATGCACCTGGTCAGTTGTGCAATGCTGACCAATGCACAGCTGCTAACAATAAGGGTATTGTGCTTACGTAACGCAGTCAGGATCTGATGGTTAGTCTCTCGATAAATACTGAAACGCGAGGGAATTTTTTCTTGCCAGGATGCCTGCTTCATGGAAAATATTGTGTCTATGTTGAAGCATACACTTAAATCTTCTCTCTATATGAGTTGGGGGACTCGGAGCCTTCCAAGTTGGTTTCAAGGCTCTCTCAGTCAAGAAATGGCCATACAGTGTGGCAGTGATTGTAATTTTAGGAACTGTTTTCTGTAGACTTGTTTTACCAAGTTAACAAAAAAGTCTGTATTATGTTTCTTCCCATTGATGTGGGTGTGTCCTTGTGTGTGTATTCAAGAGAAGCTTCCATTTGTTGAGTGATCTTCATGCAAACATCTTGGAGTGCTTTACAAAAGAATTTTAAAAATTAAACCAAACAGGATATGAAACTGTGCTGCCAAACAAGTAAGTCTTTAGGCATGATTTAAATTTAGTTAATAACATAAAGAGCTAAATCTGTGAAAGGAAGCAAGTTCCTTGGATCAGAGAAAAAGAAGCAGAAAACAGATACTCATATTTTGTCTAAGTCTTCATTTGAGTAGCTCCAAAAATATTCTTTTAGAAGTGCAGTTGGAAAACCCCCGGCTAAGTGAACTCCAAGGACCAGTATTTTAGGGAAAAAGACCAGATAATGGTTCCCATGTGCACAGTGATATACAGATTGCAAAGTCTTTTCCCAGCCATTATCTCATTTGACTGTCACAGCACTCCACCGAAGTAATTAAGCAATATGTTATCCCATTTTACAGATGAATAAATTGATGACAGGAGAAATTAGGGGTTTAAACTAAAGTCATCAAACTAGATAGCGATAGAGCTAGGATTCAAATATGGCTCTTGATCTAGATCCCATGTTCTGTTTATGGTACTATGAGTCTCCACTGTGGTAAACCATTTACACTGGATGCTTTTCTCCTGCCGTTATAGCTGTCTCTGGGGTAATATTAAGTAATGACTCTAGCTTTCCAGGATACTCTGCCATTCTATTTCCTCTCAGGAGGAACTCCTGACAATTCTTGTATAAATGGAAAGTTAGAAAACCAGTATCTTCTAATGCAAATACATTATAAATGATAATTTCATGGCTTCATCTTTTCATAACATTTAAACTGACTTTGATGGTTTGCCTTTAAAGTCACTCTCCAGTGGTTTCAGAATTCTCCTTGAGAAGATTCAATTGGAATGATCAGAGCATCAGCTCCTGTGGTTGTAGTGGGGAAAATGGGGAATTCTTAATGAGCTTTCTTTCCATTGCTGACTTAAAGCAAGTGAGTTATTCTTGAACCTCTGAGGATTCTGTGAGCATTGTGGTTTCAGATGGTGAGTCATGACCTTGTGCCAGAGGGGTGGGTCATGTAGTATCTAGATTGGTTCTTGAGATGTATAGTGTCTTTTTAAGGTACAATCTGAAATGACTGTGCTAGCTGTCAAGTTTGTTGTTTTGCCTTTTTCTCTAAAAACACATTTCTCATCCAAGGTTGGATTTTAAAATGTTTACTTTTTATTTGATACTCTTTTGGCTTCAGACACATCTGGGAATAACACTGTTTTGTGACTCTGTAGATCTTTTGGCAAAGTGCATGGGGTGGACCCCAAGAACAAGCAATCGAAACCATGGTTCTATAGACAGCTTCTTGAGCAGGTCACTCAACCTGAATATAAGCTCAAATGAGGCAATGGAAAAGTGGGGGACACCATTAGTCAGGACCTAGTAAAAGCCAATAAACTTAAGGAAGATACTTTTTATCTTACATTTCCATATAGTTTTTACAGATTTTTACCTTTATGTTTAATTTTAAAATATTAATATAAAGACTTCAGCTATCTTGCCTTTAGCTAATTAACACAGCCTATCCGAAAGTTTTCTATGACTTCCATGTGTCATTTGGGCATCTGTGATAGGAAGATAAACCATCCCATGTGGAATGATCAAGGATAAAAGATTGCAGGAACAGCATCCCCAAACTGGCCACATTCCCCAGTCTGGCTTCCTGTATGGGCACCCGTTCTCTTATCCTTCAATCTCCCAGGTGATGAGTTATTCTGGTTGTATTGTCCTAACCTTTGGGCACTGCCTTCCTCCTTAGCCATGTGTTTATCTCAGTATCACTTTAATTGCCTGGTCCATATTCATCTGTTCATTTTCTTCAGGTTGATTTGACCTTGCATCTTAGATCCCACTCTGGATTTGTTCTACACCTGCCTTTACCAATCTGCACTTAATTTGATCTGATTTGAGTGTCTGTTTTTTGTATCTTCATCACGTGACTGTCTACACCATGTCACGCTCTTTTCACATGGCTGTATTGAGTCCTGTTCCTGATCATTTGGTTCCTCTATGTCTCAAAAGCATGGTGCTTGATCCTCTGGAAGGAATATAAAAACATGTAACATTGAGTTCTTCCCACTTTTCTACTTATATGAAATACTCCTTTTCATATGTGTCTTAATTTTTAAATGACCCATTTTTTTTTTTACCAGCTAGACCTTGATAATCATTTCTTCTTTTACCTTTTACATTATTGTCCAGATGGCTCAGGATCACTGCTTAAGTTGTCCCTGGAGAGTATCTTGCACAGAATAGCTCAGTCTTCTAATTATTAGTTTTATATGGCATATAAGATTATGTGCACAGAAAAATTGAGAATTAGATTGTATTATATAA
Source organism: Avahi laniger (assembly GCA_963575035.1). Taxonomy (NCBI): domain Eukaryota; kingdom Metazoa; phylum Chordata; class Mammalia; order Primates; family Indriidae; genus Avahi; species Avahi laniger. The sequence goes on along the minus strand of CAUYSK010051072.1, from coordinate 17,254 downwards.
TCTGATTCTAAATGGAAGTATATATTTTTAAGTGTTAAGCAGTATTGTCCAGTAGAAATTTCTGTGATTACTGAAATAGTCTATATCTTCATTGCCCAATATGGCAGCCACTAGCCACACGTTGCTGTTGAGCACTTGAAATGTAGCTACAGTGACTGAGGAACTGGATTTAAATTTTTTTTAACTTTAATTAATTTACATTTAAATGAGCAGAGTTTGAGAACTAGTGAGAGCTGTAATAATAACAGCAACCGTTTGATACTGAAAGCCATGTACTAATTTAATCTTGGCAATTAATCTCTGTGACTCACAGAATATAAGTAATTTGCCCAGTACAAGTTAATATTGGACTTGGGCTTTGAACTGGACTGTCTAGCTCAAAAACTTAAGCTCTTAACCACCATACCATGTAGCCTCATGCTCTGCCATGTTAAGAAAGACTTGTAAGTAGGAAATAGCCCATATATCCTTCAAATGATAAATTGGTAAACAAATAATCCAATCTATGGAATACTACTTAGCAATATAGAAAGGAACAGAGTCACAGATACATACAACAGGAATGAATCACAAATGCATTACGCTAAGTGAAAGAAGCCAAATGTAAAAGGCTATATACTGTGTAATTCCATTATATGATATTCTAAAAAGGCAAAATTATAGGGACAGAAAACAGATCAGTGGTTGACAGGAGCTGGGAGTAAAGGGCAGGAATTAACTACCTGGGGGGGATGTAATTTGGGGGGATGATAGACATATTCTATATCTTGAAACTAGTGGTGATTACATGACCATGCATTTGTCAAAACTCATAAAACTGTGAACTGAAAGGGTGAATTTTACTGTATGTAAATTGTATGTCAATAAACTTGAGTGAAAAATAAAGACAGACATATAGATTCAGGTTTATTTTCACAAAGGCAGGTGGGGATATGGTTAGTTATTGTAACAGGCTATTTTGAAAAGTAAGTAATTCTAATGTTTTTGTGTCTAAACATATCTTCATATTTATAATATATACAATACATATAATAGAAAAATGATGTGGGAATTAAAAACTCTTAAAAGAGATGTGTGGATGTGTGTGTGTGTATATGTGTGTATGTACCTAAAGCAGTTAAATTTGTGTTTAACATGAGTTGACACAGTAAATGTTTATTCAACTTGGTGTTTATTTGCCATTGGCATGGGAAAGAGGGTGGAGATGGAAGAGGAAAAGATATGTTAATTAAACATGAATGGTAAGATGTTGTATGACTTATTCCATTTTCCTTTTATTTTGGTTAAATGAAAAATAGCTACCATATGAGGCTATCAGCCCCTGTGAAAGCTCGCTTTAAAATGTTCCAATACATAATAAAATTCTCATTTTTACAATAAACTACTTATATGATGCAATAGTATAATGGATATCTTTTTAGCACATACTAATTTCTTCCTTTTATATTTCTAAGAAAATTGTCATGAAGAATTAATTATCCAAAAGTCTTACATCACTTTGTCTTTACTAATTTTGTTGTGTATTCATAAAACCTTAGATTCATATAATTTTTAGGCAGAAAAGACCTCACAAAGTATTTTTTGATCCATTCTATTGTCTACAAGAAGATAAGGAGTTTCCCCTGTTTTAGAATTGAAGGGGTGACATACAAGTTGTTAACTTTCCCATGATCATATTTCTAATAATTAGGGTTGTAGGCTTAAAGAGTGATTAATCTTAATAAAGAAATGTAAACAGGATTAATTAATGGTTATGATTTAAGCATTTCACTTGTCTTTGCTTTAAGCATTTCTCCAGGTTCAAGCTTTAATAACATCATATATAATAATACTTCAATAATCCTCATTAATCTCAAAATAGTCTCACTAGGAAAGTGTAAATTATAGCATATGTTATTCTTTGAATGAATTTCATTTACTAGTAAGGAATTTGAGGTAATGAATGTGAAAACACTTTGAAGGCTATAAAGTACTGAACAAATGTTATTTTTTTCCCCTTGGTTTTAACTTTCAGTTATTTGCTTGCCATTTTCCCTAGAATCTTGAGTAGTATGCAGACGTTTGCAGAAAAAACTGATATCTGATATTTCTGTTAGCTAGGAAATAATTCAGTTTTTGTACAAATAAATATATAATTAAACATATATCTACATATAACACATTTTCAAAGAGTGATCTAATTAAAATAATCTAAATAAAATTGCTTTTCTGAACTGATAAAAAATCAGTAATTGGTGACACAGTGACTTGACAGTTACTCTGTTCAGTAATCTTGTAGCATTATTTAAATATATACATACATGTGTGAATGTGTGTGTGCATATCCTTAAGACTATGATTTTAGGCAATATTTCCATATGTATCTCCTTTATCTTTCCTCCTGCAATTTCACTTTGAGCTATTGTCTTAGTCTGTTTTGTGCTACTATTACACGAGACCGTGTAATTTATAAAAAACAGAAATTTATTCTTTCACAGTACTGGGAAGTCCAAGATCAAAGCACCAGCAGGTTAGGGCCCAGGTTTTCTGCTTCCAAAACAGTGTCTTGAATGCAGCATCCTCTGAAGGGGAGGAAGGCCACATCCTCACATAGTGGAAGAGCAGAAGAGAGAAGGAGGAACTCAGTGTCTTCACAAGGCAGAAGAGTAGAACGGAACAAACCTACTCCTGAAGTCCTTTTTGTAGTGGCATTAATCCACTCATAAGGGTGGAGCCCTCAATACCTAAACACCTCCCATGAGGTCTCACCTCCCAACACTGCTGCATTGGACATTAAGTTTCTAACACATTAATTTTGGGGGACACAGATCATAGCAAATCTATAGGGAGAGCAAGATCAGACATAAGGCCAGAAAATTTACTAACTCTCATATGTGTTATGGTAATGTTAATATATCTATAAACATATTTCTTTTGACAGTGAAAACCTAAACCACAGAACAAAATGGTGAATTTCGTCATGTCATGAGTTTTTTAGATGTTCTGATGTATTTAAGGCATTTTGGATATATTCTTCTCACCGTTTCATCCATTTCTGATTACAAGGCATACCTCATTTCATTGTGTCTCACTTTATTGTGCTTTGCAGATATTATGTATTTTACAAATTGAGGGTTTGTGGCAACCTTGTGTTGAGCAAGTCTATCAATGCCATTTTTCAGACAGCATGTGCTCATTTTGTGTCTCTGTGTCATGTTTTGGCAATTCTCCCAATATTTCAAACTTTTTAGTTATTATTGTATCTGTTATGGTGATGTGTGAGCAGTGATTTTATGATTGTTTTGGGATGCCACAAACTGCACCCATAGAAGATGGCAAACTTAATCGATAAATGAGTGTGCTCTGACTGGCCCACCAGCCAGCCATTTTCCCATCTCTCTCCCTTTCCTCAGACCTTTACCTAGTTCATGAAAAATAACAATATTGAAATTAGGCCAATTAATAACCCCACAATGGCCTCTAAGAGTTCAAGTGAAGGGAAGAAGCACACATCTCTCACTTTAAATCAAAAGCTAGAAATGGTTAAGTGCAGTAAGGAGGGCATGTTGAAAACCAAGTTGCACTGAAAGCTAGGCCTCTTGTTCCAAATAGTTAGCCAAGTTGTGAAAGTAAAGGGAAAGTTCATGAGAGAAATGAAAAGTGCTACTTCTGTGAGCACATGAATGATAAAGTGAAATTGTCTTATAACTGATACGGAGAAAATTTTAGTGGTTGGGATAGAATATGAAAGTAGCCACAATATTCCCTTAAGCCAAAGCCTAACCCAGAGCAAGGCTCTAATTCTTTTAATTCTGTGAAGGCTGAGAGAGGTGAAAAGCTACAGAAGAAAAGTCTGAAGCCAGCAGAGGTTGGTTCATGAGGTTTAAGGAAAGAAATCATCTCCATAACATAAAGGGCAAGCTGAAGCAGCAAATGCTGATGTAGAGCCACAGCAAGTTAACTGGAAGATCTAGCCAAGATTATTGATGAAGCTGGCTACTCTAAACTACAGGTTTTCAATATAGACAAAGTAGCATTATATTGGAAAAAGATGTCTTCTAGGACTTTCATAGCTAGAGAGAAGTCAGTGCCTAGTTTCAAAGCTCCAAAGAGCAGGCTGACTTTCTTGTTAGGGACCAAGGCAACTGGTGACTTTAAGTTGAAGCCAATGTTCATTTACCATTCTGAAAATCCTAGAGCACTTAAGAATTATGCTAATTCTACTCTGCCTGCGCTCTCGAAACGGAACCGCAAAACTTGGATGATAGCACATCTATTTATAGCATGGCTTACTGAATATTTTAAGCCCGCTGTTGAGACCTACTGCTCAGAAAAAGAGATTCCTTTCAAAATAATTACTGCTTATAACAATGCGCCTGATCACCCAAGAGCTCTGATGGAATGTGCAAGGAGATCAATGTTGTTTTCCTACTTGCTAGCACAACTCCATTCTGAAGCCCATGGGTCAAGGAGTAATTTTGACTTTTAAGTCTTATTATTTAAGAAATACATTTTATAAGGCTATAGTTGCCTTACATAGTGATTTCTCTGATGGATCTTGGCAAAGTAAGTTGAAAACCTTCTGGAGAGGATTCACCATTCTAAATGTCGTTAAGAGCATTCATGATTCATAGGAGGAGGTCAAAATATCAACATTAACAGGCATTTAGAAGTTGATTCCAACTTTCGTGTATGACTTTGAGGGGTTCAATACCTCAGTGGAGGAAGTCATTGAAGATGTGGTGGAAAAGCAAGAGCACTAGAATTAGAAATGGAGCCTGAGGATGTGACAGACTTGCTGTAATCTCATGATGAAACTTGAACAGATGAGGGTTGCTTCTTATGGATGAGAAAAGAAAGTTGTTTTCTGAGATAGAATTTACTCTTGGTGAGGACACTGTGAACATTGTTGAAATGACAACAAAGAATTTAGAATATTATATAAACTTAGTTGATAAAGCAGACAGTAGGGTTTAAGAGGGCTGACTCCAATTTTGAAAGTTCTACTGTGGATAAAATGCTATCAAATAGAGCATGCTACAGAAAAATATTTTGTGAAGGGAAGAGTCAATTGATGTGACAAACTTCACTGTTGTCTTATTTTAAGAAATTGCCACAGCCACCTCAGCCTTCAGCAACCACCACCCTGATCAATCAGCAGCCATTGACATCAAGGCAGGAGCCCCCACCAGCAAAAAAATTACAGCTTGCTGAAGGATCAGATGATCGTTAGCATATTTTAGCAATAAAGTATTTTTAATTAAGATATGTATAGTTTTTAGACATAATGCTATTGCACACTTAATAGACAACACTACAATGTAAACATAACTTTTATATGCACTAGGAAACTACAATATTTGTATGACTCATTTTATTTTGATATTTGCTTTATCATGATGGTCTGGAACCAATCCCTCAGTATCTCAGAGGTATGCTTGTATTTCTTCGTACACAATATAGAAAAATCTTGCAAAAAGGCAGAATTTTTTAACTGTGTAGTAGGAGGTATCAAATTTGCATCAGAAGACAACTCTTTGGTAATACTAATATTAAACAATAGGTTTAAACATTTGTCGAAAGTTGGGTTAGATTTTCTTTAAGGTCACTTTCACTCTTGTGAATTGATAATCACCATAATCCTGTTTAGCTGTTGTTAACCAATGATCCATAGGATAGGGACCGGGTCCCATTGTTTCTCTCATTCCTTTGTGACAGAGGTACAAATAAAATAATGGTGACTCTTGCTTCTGGATTTGCAGACTAAAAAATGAGAAGCCCTAAGATCTGGTCGTCTGGAAGACAAGTACATCTTCTCAGGTTGACTGTCTGGGTCTGCAAGCCCTAGGCAGAAGGATAGTGGGCAGGGAGCGTGCAGTGGAGGGATGAAGGAGTTATGAAGGTGAATAAGGGAGGCTGGAAACTTTGTACACTACAAATTGCAAGACTGCTAATCTGGGGAGATGCATATGGAATGGAGGACTGTGTGATATTTGGAAAAAAGTGTAGTAAACTTAGTAGTAAAGTAGTGCCAAGGGCTTTCCAATTTGTTTTTAGATTCTGTATTTGGGTTCTGCCAAGGTTCTGCTGAGGAGGTGCCTACCTCGAGCCAGACAACATTTTGAATATGATTTTGACTGAGATATTTTTATGTGCACCCAAAAAGCAAGGTAGTAGTAATTCAGTGTTGATTTTCTTTTTCCCTGTGACCAAGAATGGAAGGATGGGGTCTTCAACTCATTGCTGTTCCTCACTTCTAGGTCTTGAGAATGGTGACTGGAGTTCAGGGATGTCTGTTGCACACATTTATCAGTAATAAACAGTGATTTTTACATTTTGACACATTTGCATCTAAAGAGCTAAGTGTATCCTGCTTGGAATTAAGGCCACATACAACAGCCAGGTGATCAATCTAGATTAGGGCCTATGAGAAAAGCACAGGTCTGGGTCAGATTCGGAGTGGCTGGTAGGACAGGAAGAGGAAGAGGATGATTGTAAAGGATATGGCCAGGTAAGAAGGCAGAAAGCCAGTGGCACTGCTAGGAGTGGCTTTGGAATTCAAGGCAGGGGGGGCTGAATCCTAGCAGGATCCCATCTCTCCCTTTTTGTCCTGATTAAACTATTTCTCTCCCCTGCCTCCCCAAACACACACCTTCCCTATGTGCCCAGTGACCAGTGCCAGAAAGATAAGGATGGTCAGAGCATATTATCCTTGAAGGCTGATTTTAGAAACAGTAGATGGATTTTGTTGGTGATCAGAAAATGAGCACCGGCAAAGGAGAATGGGCAGCATTGCTGCCTCTGAGAGTGGCCTGAGTGGTTCATGGATAAGAAAGTTTGAGAATCCCCTTCTAAAACAGCAATAAATAGTGTTAACGGGAAGATTTTTGAGTTTTTAGAAAACCTCAGTATGGTTTTTCAAATAAAATGTTTTGTGAAATCCCAATATACTGTCAGCTGTACCAAGTCATCTCTACCATACTTCTAAAATATGATCACACTTCCTTTTTGTATCCGGTTATTATGGCAGGAGCCTCTACTTGCCAAATTGCTGAGGATTAGCCCATTTCAAAATGTTCTCAATTTAATTAACCCACCTGGGCAAGTTAGTTAACCTCCCCGTGCCTCAGTTTCTTCCTCTGTAAAACGGGAAGTCTGAGCCAAACCTTGGCCCAGATTACTTGCCCTACCATGAAACTCTTCTGGGATTATTCATGGTGAGAATGGCTGTTGTTCTCTTCTGGAGAAACCCTTTCTGTCATCACAGGATTTTAGTTAGGTCCTGTGGATCACCAACAAGAAAATCAATTGCATCATTGGTGCATTTCTCAAATGCTGCATTTCTACATGGTCAATGCAAAACAGAACAAAGTATAGCTGCTTTAGTTAAAGTGGAGTGAGAACCTCAAAGCTCCGTCTGCTTGGGCTTCCCCAGCCCAACTCAACAACCCCTCAGGCCACTCTGTTACACTTAGAATGAAGATCACATCTTTAAAGTGTCACTTCTTCAGTAGTTTAGGAATAGTTTATTGGCAAAGTCTCCTTTTTTCTGTGTCGTCATTAAATAATTTTCAATTCAGAGTAGCCACTGGCACTGATAATGAAAAGAGAAGAAATTTTATCAAACATCAAAAAAAAAAAGGTCTCTGTATACTTAACATTCTAAGAAAGAAATCAAAAAATGTAAAGCTTACAATGTGGCAGGTGCTTTAAAATATATCATCTTATATAATATCTGCCACAAGCCTGACATAAAACTATTATCTTCTGTGTTACAGTTGATGAAAATGGGCCCCCCTAAAAGGTGAAATTATTTGGCCTAGGTCATAATGCTGTTAAGTGATGGGTTTGTATGACGATAAAGGCCACATTCTTTCCATTCCCCCCTTTCCATCTGTGGAGGCTTCAGGAAATGTATTGTGCATCTTTAATTTCTGCTGTGATGTATTATTATGATCTATTATTGCCAGGAGCAGAGAAGTAAGTGAAGTAGAGCCAGGGAACCTTGAAAAGCATTTCACAGAAAGTTGGGAGCTTTTAATCAACAAGTTGAAGGTGATACAGCTGACAAACATTTTAGAGGCAGAGAATAAGTCCTCACATTGCTTCTTGGACAGGGGCATGGAAAAAAGAGAAACTTTCACTGACTCCCTTCATGTTGTGTATCTCAATGGGCTACTTAGATACACTTCGCTCCTGTTCTCTCTCTCTCTCTCTCTTTCTCTCTCTCTCTCTCTCTCTCTCTCTGCGCCACATAAAGAAGAGCACAATAAATTTTTAGTGTAAAGTTAGGAACTAGTCACAGCTTTACCACCACCCCCATATTCAAAATCATTTAGCTTGTTAAAGATCACAACTTGTTAAAGATCAAATGTGCTAACCAGAACATGGAGCTGGTCTTTGCTAACAAATGTTAAAGCATAACATGGACTATTTACACCTGTGAGCTAGGTTGAATTTAGATTTTGCACCAATGGTTGATAGCCTATGATCTTAAGGTTAGTAGCTTAAGCAATTAATATTCATCAAGAGCAGTTACCTTTCTCCCCCTACAGCTGATGGAAAACATGTCCTATTTAATTGGAACGAAAAGCATCTTAAAATAACACTGGATCTTGGACATGTCGAAGGACAAATAGTCACATTCTCATGTAATGCAAAATCTTCATTTTATTCAGAACATGGCTGACATGTTTATAAGCTAAGTTTCTTTTCAAACCAGAGAATCCCACAGATGTCTCATCTGGGAGGACTTATGAGTTGTGTGACTTACTTTATTGTTATTGTTAATAATAAAATAAACTGTTCAATTTAGAAATCATTTCTTATCCTTTTCATTGCTTTTTGCACATTTCCTTTGTAGATATAAAAGGATCCTTTGTATTTTAATAGTTTATTCATTCATTCCAATAAAAATAGCTAAAAAATAAAATTACAATAGGCACTGGGAGTACACCATGTCCTTGGAAACAACACTGATGATACTTCTATTAAAAGGACCAGAGAGACACAGACAAAATCCTACAACCACTTTTCTAAATGTATAGAGGTCATTTTAGTAGCATTGTATATTGCTGCTGTAATGTAAATTTTCGTATTTTATTTAGGAAATTGGATTCTTTAAATATGCACAGATTATTCCAAGTTGAATACCTACAAGTTGAAGGATAAATCTTTAAGATTCTATGAGCTATCTAAGAAAACATGACTCTTCACCTCCATGAATGGGCTGTAGGACAGGTTTGACTTTACATATCTAATGCTTGGGCACGTGTTTCACTGAACTCTGAGTGTCCAGTAGATGAGAATGGATGGAGAACTTCCTTCAGCTAATATAGGTGGTGTTAAAGCGTTCATTTGCCTCTTGTATTCTTTGCCTTTCTTGTCACTTGTCTTCCCTGTTACCTCCCTTTAGGGGCTCATATACCAGTACATTTAACAGCTTAGTGAAAGTCTTAGTAATTTTCATATTATGCTTATCCATATCTGTATTAATACATTCTGTTATGTAGAATCAAGTGATTTCTATCACTCTTGGAAAATTGATGATGATAAGATTCATGAGATCAAAGATTATGTGTGTATATTTTCCCCTTAAGCTCTGTGTTACCAGTGTAACCTGGTGCCTACATCCAGCAAATGCTAAATGACTATTTGATAATTGAGAGAAATAATGTTATCTATTTCTGGATAGAAATACTGAAGCACAGGGGCTTAAGAGACTTCAAAGTTATACAGCAAGTAGATTGAAGGTAAAAAACTAGATCTCATATCTTTTTGCTATTCTAATCAATTTTTGTTTTACATCAGACTCTGTTCCTCCAAAAGAAAATCCATAACTTATGAAACTCTGATTATTAATAGATTAATTTTTTCTACTTTATTTATCAAAAAAGGAATTAGTATGGCCTGGCTTCCTTAGCAAAAGCTGTTGGAAATGTAACTATGCAGTCGTTGTATACCTTGAGGTTCCAATAAGTATTTTTCTAGAATCTTTCAAATTTGATATAGAGACTCTCACAACATCTATGAACATGTGCATTTTATTCATTTAAACTAAGTCCACAGGAAAACTTTTTTCAGTAAAATATAATTCATTTCATTGTAACAAGTGTGATCTACTTTACAAGCTTGGGGTGCAAATAAGGTCATGTGGTAGTCATCAGTATTGTTTACCAAATATTGCCAGCTTTCTGACTTTCGGCAATGTGGTAGGATTGCACTCTCTGGCTTCCTTATAGTGAGATGGGACGATGCGACTTGATCTGGCCATGGTGCTATGAACAGAGCGTGTATATCATTTCCCAGCCAGAGCATTTTGTATCCTGTCTGAGACCCTACAGAGCTCTCATTCTCTTTGGTGTGCTGGACTGGTAAATGCTTGAGATGGTGGCTTCTTCTTCATCCTTGGTTGCCGAGTGATTGAAAGGAATGGAGTTCATTATTCACTCACGGTTGACATATAGCATGCAAGAGAAATGAGCATTTGTTGCTTTAAGCTACTGAGATTTGCGTTTGTTGTTACTGTCACATAATTTAGACTATCCTGACTGATAGAGGCTATATTTCTTTTATTTTTCCAGCTAATCTTTGGAACCCTTAGATATCATCTGCCTTCTCTATCATTTAAAAAAAAAATACAGTGTTTGATTTTGCCCAAAAAGGTCAGAAAAAGGACTAAAAAGTCTTATTAGTCTACCCTTGTCTTTTCTCCATCTTTGACACATAGTGTGTGCTTTCTTGCCTACTAAAGTGATAATACTTTGTAGGTCCAGATCTCTGCATAGGTCTAAGTAGTGCCACTTGCCAAGATATCAGCAGTTTAAATTCACACTTTACATACTTAGCTGTTGCCCAAAGTGCAGCAGTGTGAAGCCAAACCTCTCTCCTAAGTATGGGAACATGGTGGGTCCCTCTCTGTCAGCAGAGTCATGATTCATCAGAGAAATTCTAATAATCTTGGCAACAGAAATACAAGAAATCAATGGCTGGAACCTTGCTCTGGGAGGCGGACATACACATACACAATTAATTCAAATACATCAACATGCTATGTCATTATTATTGAGGCAGATGTTTTTCGAAAGGTGAATGGAGGGAGGATTCATAGAGGTGATAATTGACTTGGGCATCCAAGTATATGATTTTTTTTCCTAGCTGAAAATTGGAGAAAGGCACTCCAGGAAGAGGGGCTGTTTATGTAGACATGAAAGTGTTCAGGAAACAGTGAATCCTGAGTGGGAAGAGCAAGCAGGAATATCATGGGATAAACATCTGTTGGGATGTATAGGAAGTCAGAAGTAACTGTAGGATATTATTCAGAAGATCAGGTGATAAAGAAATTGATGTAAGATGGTAACGTTGACCAGTGAGTGACAGCCACCATCCCAAGCACAGCATCTCTGTAGGCAGGGTGCAAATTTCAAAACCTCTCATGTAAGATACATGACTTTTAGAATTGAGAGGTTAGATTTGGAAAGAGGGGGCATAGTAGATCTTCAAAATACTGACAACAGGAATAGTGTTTTCTGATGTCATCATCTCCATCATCTCCTTTTTTTTCCTCCACGATTCTATACATGACGGTGGATGCAGAGTTGGAATTGTAAGGGAAGCATAAATGTAGCTCACCTTCCTCTCCACTTCCTTCTGAATGAACTACTGTCTCTTGTTCCTGTTGCCCGTTTCATATGCCACAGGAAGCAGCTCTATTTTGTGGTCAGACAGCAGAGAGGGGGGAGGTTGAAACCAACACTTCAAGGGAAGCCTCGGAAGCTGGTGCTTGAGCTTTGCTTGCTACCCAATATTATCCTTGCCACAGGATACCACAGGGTTGGGGGAGTTTTCTGAGAAGTTTGTGGGTAGCTTGTGCATTCTCATTAATTAGGAAATTAGATTGTTGGCTATAAATGGGAGGGTAAGGAATGTTTTTATTTAAACTTGAGGAAATGAAGCGTAGGAGGGTAGATGATAGCCATGCTTTTTACACCAAATTGCAGTGGTTTAACTTGCCTTTGCTTTGGAGGTTCTATTAACTTTAGCACCAAAGATGGTCCCTGTTCTCTTAAGGATGGATTAATTTTACAAGATTTCCAAGATGAGTGTGATTCTGCATAATATAAGTAAATGTATTGATTATAAGTCTTCTTTTTCTTCCTCCAAATTGTCCATCTGATTTTCTTCTTTAAAATTCTCTCTTACTCCTTCTAGAAACAAAACCCAATCGCTTATGATCTTGAAACCAAGTTTCCCTATGCTTACCAGTTTGTGGATAATACATAATAAATAATAATATCATCTCTACTCGCTACTGTAACTCTGGGCTTCTAGCTCTATTTTTAAGCAGTCCTTTCTTATTTTCCCCACTCTAGTTCCCTTTGCTGGGGTCCAAATTCCAGGAAGTCAAGTTGGGGCAGTGCTTTACCTGGTTGCCAGGGCCTACTGTATGAATACTGATGTCAGCATCCAAAGAGATGCCTCTAGGTGCTCTTGATGCTCTTCCGAAGCATCCATGTGAAGCTGGGGTCCCTAAACTGGGTTCCACACAGGTAAGCAGAATGACTTTCTTGCTCTTTGCAGTTGTACTTTGTCTCTTGAGCCCTGGAGCAACATTCCTTGTGCGTGTCAGCTTTACCTACAGTTCCTCTTTCTAGGGGGGAGGACCCATACCTGCAGTAGTAATAAGCAGTCGTTCTGCCTGTCACAGTCTCCTCCTGGATGTATATGCAAAACAATTTTATTTCAGGAAACTTCCGCCAAACAAACAAATAAAAGTAAAAACTTCCAGTAACGAAAGAATAAAACCCAGAGTTCTTATCCACCCATTCGTGAAGGGTATGTAAATCCCAATTTAGACTCCAGCCAGGTCCCTGCATATCTAAGAAAAGTTACTTCATGCAAGTCTTCTTTTAAAACCAAACCAAAGAGGATGTGCTGAAAATCCTTCCACTAGAATCCCACACATCATTGTTGCTAGATGAATGGACTGTCAGGGCTGACTGTTACCACATCGTTTGCACAATGTCATCCAAGGTATTCATTTTGTAAATGTCACAAGTTTTATGAGAGAACCTCTGTGCATCTGCTTAATCTCCAGGGATTTCACATCAGTTTGGGGGATAAAGCTGTGACAAGTCTTGTTCATTTTTCTTTGATGGGAGACATGGAAGACTAGGTACTTGACTTCCTATATGATTCAAAAAGTCAAGCTTCAAATACCTTTGGGAAGAAATCATTAAAATCAGAGTAAACCGTTTTTCTTTTGTTGGTGAAGGGGACATATAAATTCAGAATTTCTAAAGAATTGAGGTAGAGTTGTTTTTCTCATAAGCCTTGTGAATTAGGTTCAATTGAATAAGCATTTGTTTCATGTAAAGGAAGTAGATATGTCTCTGGAGTGAGGACGGTGCACAGAATCCTCACTAGAGACAATTTTGTTTTATTTTTAAGCTATCTTTACTTTGATATGGGGGATTTCAAGTACTTTTTAAGATACTTAAGTTCATGCTGTTCCAATATTTTTTGGTCGAAACATGAAATGTACCACTATCATTCTAATACAGTGACAAAAATGGAATACTATGAATACGAGGCCAGTTCTAGAAAGGAATAGGAGAAAGAGAATGTTTTTTAAGTTGCATATGTACGTGAAATTCAGAACTGCTTGCGAAAGTAGGAAAACTAATACATCCAAGCCATAGATAGGGGCCTAAGCATAGATGATCAAGAGGAATTTCCTTAGCAGATAGCTTCCAGGGTAATAATTAGATAAGGTAGGAAGATGTAGAATTTGACATCTGGGTGTACACTCTAACAATTCCCTGTTATTCCAGTTTATCTTATGTCTTGTTGACCTAAAGTTCGTAACTCATTTGACCTGCAAAGTGAGAGATTTTGGGCCTGTAGATACTAGGTTCCACTATGTATTGTAACTATCAAGCACACAGGTCCTTGCCACAAATCTTTGAGGTGCTAGTGTATCAGATTTCTGAGTGATAAAATAACACTTTTTAGAAACATTTTCTGTAGGTTTTGAGTCTGTTATGGAAATGGTTATATGAACCACAAAAAATCCGGGCTTTATGTTGTGAGTCATTTACATGAAATTCCATGATGTAAAGTATCACAGTAAATTTACTCTTCCCTATTCTAGTATTTGATAACAGCGGCCCTGCTGTAGAAAGCCCAACCCTCTAAAATGTAACACAAAATTAGATATAAAACCTTCAAATGGCTAAATTTAAATTGTATCTAAAAATCCAGGTTTGGCCTTTGCCCTGAAAGTTTTCATTTTAAAGCACTCAACATTTCCAATTAGAAATAGTTTCCTTGGCCTTTTATAGACATACTCTTTTGATTTTGTACTGAAACTAAAATGTTAATTTATTTCATTATTTTGGAGTCCCCCTCATATAACAGTACTTAGAATTTTAAACATGGTTTCACTTCTAAAAATCTCAGCTCAGCATTCCTGAGTGAAATAGACTTCCTTCCTCTTCCAATCCTGTCTACAGTAATGTAGGATCAGATTGTAGGTCTGCCCTAAAACCATAGTTATATACTTATTCAGGCCATAGGGAAGAACAAACAAAACCACACAAAAACTGGGGTTAGTGAAGCAATAGGAAGTCATAATGTCTTCATGAGAACCTACCAGAACTATTTCCTTCCCATCTGCGATTTTTTTTTTTGTCATCCATTCTAATTGTTTCTAGGTATACTATCTCTCTCTTCCATGGAATTAACAATCCCATCCTAGACGTTATTTATAGTAGTCCCAGCATCCTTCAACAGGATGGTGCTCTTAGAATTTACCCACTTGCTTCTAGAAATGGTAGAAATCTCCTAAACACTCTTGGGTGGCTGCTTTTCAGACCTGCAATAATAACAAGATTTTGGAGCATGAGACCTGGCATAGTTGTTCTAAGCATAAATTGGTCTGAAGCAAACTGAACTTTCATCTGAACTTCTGGGGAACTTAAGTTCTAGGAGGAATTAGATAATTTTTTTCATTTATAGTTATTCCATAGTTTGGTGCTAATGTATTTTAAAGAATATCTATTCTCTATTTTTAGGAGAAATACAACCTAAGATTATAGGAAAAAAATATTGATTTAAATGGGATTTTCCTATATTGGAATTTTATTATTTATGCTTAGGGAATTGGATGTTAGAGACTAAAAAAGTTTAGATACATAGGAATATATATTACAAATCCATAATGATAACAAAGAGTACCGTTTTATTGGTATTTTTATTTGACCAATATTACCCATTTAAAAAAAAGTGCTTTCCTCTCTACTTGATTTCAAGAGTCTACGAGTTTCTGGAAGACTGAGATTGCTACTTATTGATCTCAGTGTTCCCAACTGAATCTAGTACAATGGATTAAACATAGTAGCTGTTCCATATGTTTTTTGTGAAATTAAATTAAACTCCTATATGATGAATAGTACTTTTATGGCTGGAAAGGAGGATAGCAAGTCAAGTCACTTGCGATTGTACTCTGGATTTAGATGGTTCTAGGTTTTGCGGTCTGCTTGAATGGTGGCCCTTAGGTTGCTCAGGGCAAGGGACCCTTGATCTGGGGTAAAGCAAGAGGGCAAAAAATCGAAGAAACTCTTCCTTCTTCTCTGGTATGTCCTGTTTTTCAAAAATAAATTAATGTCTTGCTATGCCCTATCATAATTAGTAAGTATGAAATTTAATTTGACATTTCATATTTGACATGCATAAGCTTGCTCCACCGTCTTCTATTTCTACAGTGATCTTCCCAACTTGTAGATCCGCTCATGTTATTCTCCTGTTCCTCAGGGGCTTCTCATGGCCTTGAGATACAGGTCACACCCGTTAGCACTGTTAATAATGAGTTACACTGAGCTTCATCTTCCATTACCCCCACGCCGACTTTGTTCTCCGGCCATCCTGAAGCACCCACAGTTTTTCACTAATCATTCTTTATCCTGCATCTAGACTCTTGCACAGAAAGGGTAGAGGTTCCTCAATGTGGGGGTAAAATTCTATGCAGATTTCTAATTTCTCTGCTTGGGGTATATTTTGAAGGAAAATGACAATACTTTGCACCATCTTTCTGAGTGTTAACCAGAGGCTCTTGTTACCTCCTCCCTCCCAACAGGTTTTGGGGTTAACATAGAGAACAAACAATCTCCCCAAAGGGCTGTGATGTACATTTGCTTTTCTCAGAAAAATCATAGAGAGGGAACTTGTAGAGTTTCATGCGTGTTATGCGAAGCTGTTTGGTTTGTTTTTTATTTCGCCTTGCTTCATCAACGGCCCTTACTCTTAAATTGGGCAACAGAAACATCTGTCTTTAGAAGGTGAGCGGATGCCATGTTTCCTCTCCTCTTCTACTAGGCACTCCTCAAAAAATATTAATAATGTGTTTAGGGGAAGGAGTTTACCTCATGGAGCCTTTTAATAACCTGGTGACCTTTATGCTACACTTCCGATGCTTAAAATATCTAAACAAAATCAGTAAGAGTGGAAAATCGTTTTCATTCAAGTTGGGGAGAGGAGCGTATTGAAAACTTCTACCTCTCTTGTTTCCTTATTCACTGATAGAAGGACAGAATCAGAATCTATGCTGTAAGCAGTTTGGGATGCTTTCTGTAGCTGTAATACTAAGTAGGAGGGAGTTAAAAATTTCCTTTTCCAAGAAATTATCACACTCCTGAGTGAACAGCCTCACCTTTGCCCTCTCCCCATTTGCTCCAAAACTGGTGTGCCTGAGATCTGGAAGCTCACTAACACCTCATTGTGAGTGGAAAGAACAGAACAGAGCGCCAGGGAGCAGGCAAGGACAGGAGGTCAGCACGCTGACCCAGATTCAGAGGCCTGGGTTTGTTAGACAACTTCTCCCGGTTCCTCCGGTCTTGGTGGCCCGGGTTGCGCGGTATTGGGGGCTGGACGCCTTCTGCTGGGCAGAGCAATACATGTGGCCGCCTCACAGCGCCTGGCCTCGTGAATTTCAAGCTTTTGCTAACACAGGGGCAGATTTTCCTAGCAGGGCTGATACTGTGCCGGGGTAAGATGATGGTGATGAAAATACGGCCTTGAGTTGTTTAGGGAAATTTTTTTTTTTGTATGTATTATATATTTATGGGGTACAATGTGATATTTTTTTTTTTATTTCAGCATAATATGAGGGTACAGATGTTTAGGTTACGTGTGTTGCCCTTGCCCCCCCTCCCCCCCTCAGTCCAGGTTTCAAATATGTCCATCCCATTGCGTGGTGCACATTGCACTCTTTGTGTAT
>CAUYSK010051071.1:0-32332 GCA_963575035.1 Avahi laniger | reverse complement strand
AGTCTCACTGGAGATAAGTGGCATCTCATTGTGGTTTTGATTTGCATTTCCCTGATGATTAGAGATGTTGAGCATTTTTTCATATGTTTGTTAGCCATTAGTCTATCTTCTTTTGAAAAGTTTCTGTTCATGTCCTTTGCCCACTTTTTGATAAGGTTGTTTGATTTTTTCTTGCTGATTTTCCTGAGTTCTATATAGATTCTAGTTATCAGCCCTTTATCAGATGTGTAACATGTGAATATTTTCTCCCATTCTATAGGTTATCTGTTTGCTCTCATGATAGTTTCCTTGGCTGTGCAGAAGCTTTTTAATTTGATTAGGTCCTATTTATTTATTTTTGTTGTTGCTGTGATTGCCTTTGGGGTCTTCTTCATAAATTCTTTGTCTAGGCCAGTGTCTATAAAAGTTTTTCCAACATTTTCTTCTAGAATTCTTATGGTTTCATGCCTTAGGTTTAAATCTGTTATTCACCATGAGTTGATATTTGTGAGAAGTGAAAAGTGTTGATCGTGTTTCAGTCTTCTACATGTGGCTATCCAATTTTCCCAGCACTATTTATTGAATAAGGATTCTTTTCCTCAGTATATGTTTTTGTCTGCTTTGTCAAAGATTAGATGGCAATATGAGGATGGTTTTATATCTGGGTCCTCAGTTCTGTTCCATTGGTGTATATCTCTGTTCTTATGCCAGTACCCTGCTGTGTTAGTTACCATAGCCTTATAATATAGCTTGAAGTCTGGTAAATTGATGCCTCCCAATTTGTTGTTTTTGCTTAAGATTGCTTTTGCTATACAGGGGTCTTCTCTGGTTCCATACAAAGCATAGAGTTATTTTTTCTAGATCTATGAAAAATGATGTTGGTATTTTAATAGGGATTGCATTGAATGTATAGATCACTTTGGGTAGTACAGACATTTTAACAATGTTGATTCTGCTGACCCATGAGCATGGTATGGTTTTCCACCTGTTTATGCTCTCTGCTATTTCCTTCCTCAGTGTTTCATAGTTCTCCCTGTAGAGGTCTTTTACCTCCTTAGTGAAATATATTTCTAGGTACTTAATTTTCTTTGTTGCTATTGTGAAGGGTATTGAGTCTTTGATTTGGTTCTCAGTTTGACTATTGTTGGCAGATGGCTATCTTAATATATCACAAAATAGGATTTAAGGCCAAAATACCTACTACAGATGGAGAGAAATACTATGTATTCTACAAAAATAATATGGACCTAATATATATCCAAAAAATATATTCAAACAACCAATGAAAGAACTGCTGGGAAAATAGACAATTTGGCAACTGTGGTTGGAGGTTTTATTATACCTCTCTCAGATAGATCAAATGGACAAAAATAAGCAGACATACTAAAACCTAAATAACGTTATTAATAAGCATGAGCTATTATACACATATATATGGAACTTTATACCCAACAAATAGAGAATAACTTTCTTTATGAACACATACAGAACATTTATAAAATTAGATTCTTCTAAAGAGTTCTCAAATTCTAACAGACCTAATTTACTATAGGTAAGTTATAGTACAGTAAAAATGTTAATTAAAAATGGAATCTAACAGCTTCAATGAAACTCATATAAACTATATTTTCCATCTTTAATTCAATAACATTATAAATTAAAATATAAGGGCATATTAAAATTATATGCTTGGAAACCAAATAATATATTCCATGATGACCCTGGGTTAAAGAGAAAGTCATAAAAGGAGTTAGAAAATGTTTTCAACTAAATGATAATACAAAAATTACATATCAAAATTCTAGGACATGGCTAATATAGTCCACAGGGGAAATTTTATAGTTTTAAATAATTTTGTTAGGAAGAATAAAAGTTAACAATAAATGAGCTGACCACACAGACACTTACCTGAAAGGATTACAGCAGCATCATTTTGGGATTTCTAATTCTGAACAATAGAAACAACTCAAATGTCCATCACCTGGTGAATAGATAAATAAATGTGGGGTATCCATGCAATGGAATATTCAGCAATAAAAAAGCCATGAATTACTGATACATGGTAGAACATGGATGAACCTTGAGAACATTATGAAAAGTGCAAGAAGTTTGTCACAAAGGGCCACATATTGTATGATTCTATTTATATGAAATGCCCAGAAGAAGCAACTCTGCAGCGACAGAAAGTAGATTAGTGGTTGCCTTGGTCTGCGATGAATGGGGAGTTGAAGCGTGATGGGCTACGGGATGTGGGATTTCTTTTTTAGGTGATAAAAATGTTCTAAAACATTTGATCTGATCGTGGTGATGGATGCACAGTTATGTGAATATACTAAGAACCACTGAATTGTACACTTCCAATAGGCGAATTGTGTGGTATGTGAATTACATCTCAATAAAACTATTAAAAAATACTAATCTCATGCTTATAACATTAAATGTACAAACCAAGCTAAACAACTAGAAGGAGACATAGAAGTCTCAAGGTAGAAAGATCTTTTTAGGCATAAAAACATAAAAGAAATGGTAACAGAAGCAAATGAAATTGTACTGATATGTTCACATTTAAAAAAAGAAAAGAAACATGAAAAAATTAAAAGTAGAAAGATAAACTAGGGAAAAATACGTGCAAAATGTATGAAAGGTGATAGCTTTGAAAGCAAGTTCCAAAGCTAGAAAAATAAATAGCCAACATATAAAATATTGTACATATTAATAGACAAAAATACAAAATAATGCAAAGCAAGGTATTAGAAAATCAAATTGTCAAGGCTTTAAAAGAAAGGTAGCACACGATGACATGATGTTAGGATAAGTACTGTGAGATGACACCCCCGTTCACTGCGTGTAGCAGAGAAAATCCTATGGGATTTCTGAAGCACCGTTTGGAAATAAGCACCCAAAGCTCATGTAAGGTTCATAACTTTGACTTGGGAATACTGTTTAGCAATTCATCCTCACACAGAAATTAAATACATACTCAAAGATTTATATGCAGGTATTAATTTATAACAGCCAGAAATGGGGACCTACCTAAATATATACGAATAAGTGAACAGGCAAACAAACCATGATAAATTCGTATAACGAATGAACTGTATATCGCCATTAAAAAGCTACTGATCGCCATCAGGAAATGCAAGGAATCACAAAGTGAATAAAAGCAGGAGCCAAATTGAAAGTACAGTAGATCCTAATTCCGAGTTATTTCTTTTTTATTATTATTGATTTGCAAGAGCTCTTTGTATATGAAATAACTGAAGACATGAACATATGCACAGAACATACTGAGAAGAGCACTGCTTGACATCTGTACGTGGGTACTCGATAATGTTACGGAATGTAGCAAAATGAGAACTATAGAAAAACACCAAAGTACAAACACTGGCTTTGGGAGGTATCATTTAGAATGATATTTGTTTTGTCCATGATTTTGTGCATTTTCTAACTTTTCTACAGTCCACACGAATTGTCCTTATAATCAGAAAACAACAAATTTTAAAACACCACAGAGATGTCAAGGAAAATAAAGACTGAAAACTGTCATATTCAGCAAGTAAATAGAAACAATCGAATAAAAATCCAAAGGAAACAAAAGCAGGAGAGATCAGTGTTGGGAGGGTGTCGGAGGAAACAAACTCTTCATACATTTACCCTTGAGATTTATAGCGAAGGAGTTTGGAGTTAATTTTCAGTTCACTGTCTTGGTGTGAAATAGAAACCAAGACTGTTACCAACAACAAAAACATTTTCATGGTTGTTTTTTTTTAATTTTTTGATTCCCAATCAATAATTTCCTGTGCCATTTATCAGAGCATGTTACCACTACTGGCTCCTAACAGGTGGAAAATTGCAGTGTTTTGTCAGAAATCGCAGGAACAATTCCGAGGCGAGCACGCCCGGTGTGGCCCATGGGGCAGGCCTGGGCTCTGGGAGTGCACTTGCCTTCGAGGGGAACCCCTCCTCCTCCCGTTTGCACGGGGCTGTGCAGAATCCTGGATCGCTTTCCACCCTTTGGCCACCAGCTTCATCACAACAAATGAACATGGGCAGCGAAAGTCCTTAATCATGCACAAAATAACCCCAATTTCTGGAGAGTGGAGACATAAAAATGCAACGTTGAAATCCTAAAACCTTCTTAGTCGGGAGAGCTGGGCTGTCTTGTAATCAATCCATGAGAGTAGCTAAAATGTTTCTGGAGAGCAGCTGAGGCACAGATAATAAAGAAGATTTGGGATCGTTTCTGAGCCAAACAAAATAATGTAATTCACACTAACCAGCTGCATGACGGGCCCAGAGTCACTTTCTGGTTTATCCCAACATCGACTCCAGAAGATTTTTTTTCTCCCTCAGATTTACACTGATGGCCCTAAAACTGTTTCAAATTCTCGATTGGAGAAATGTAAAACAGTGTAGCAACTATAGCACTCCTCCCACAAGGGGCTGCATAAAAGTTAAACTGCAAAGAGATGGTTGATAAGACACAATTTCACCCCCTCTGGAACTCCCTCTGTCATTCCCAAAGTGGCTGTTCCAGGTTGTGACCCCTTTGCAAAGTGGCATGTTTCCCTCCTCTCCAAACGGTCGATCGTTCAGGCCCCTGCAGATCAGGGCCTGGAGCCAGATTTGACAAAAATAAAAATACTGGGTGCTGAGGTGGCAGTGCCCTACTTCAGTTTGCACACCTCCCGCAAGAGGACCCCTGCAAGGTCCCTGCAGCCGTCCGAGTGTGGCAGCAAACTCTCAGGGGGCTGCCTCTGCGCGCCCCCCACTCCCTCCTCTCATACCGACTGCTTTGCACGTTCGCGCCGCCTGTCCACCCGGGGGGCTTTTGCGTGAGATACCCGATGGCGACTGGACGTTGGTCATGTGATGGGAAATGTATTCGGTACATTTCACGTTCTCCATTCTTTGTCAGGACGAAGAGGTTTCTTGCAGGGCCACAAGCACTGCAGATCGACAGCCCCCCGCGGATGCAGGCATCATACCTTTGAAGAGGTTTCATGAGCTCAAGTAGAGTATCCTGTCTCTCTTTGCTCAATGTGGAGTGACCACAGGACTATCCGAGATGACTAAATGTCCCCCAACTGCAGTTGTTCACTATGAGCATTCGTGGGTCGTATGTAAGAACACAGCTCGCGAGCTCTGTGCCCGGCGCTACTTCAGGTGGAATTATTCACGCAGGAGGCCGCCCTGTATAGATCCCATGCGGACAGCACTCCCTGGAGTTGTGCACCGACACGGCCCTAAGACACGACTTCCACCTTGGAGCAGGCATCATTCCAGTGCTCACCTCTAGGGGGGGCACCTCTCACCAGGGCAGGGATTGGGGACTTCATAACATGTGTGCATCGTAGACCTACTGGCCTCTCATTCAAATTAACAGGGGCTTCCGTTAGGATGCAGACATTGGGCCAAAGCCAACATCACATCTGCCAGAATACGGGCAAATACGACCAAAAGACCTCACCGCAGAATATCACGATCTTTCCAGACTCTGATGTTGCACCTATTGATTGCGTCCTTATTTTTCACCGCAGTACCCCCCGACCCACGTCAGGTACTGTCGTAACAGAGAGATATCAAAGATGGCAACAGGAAAGAAATCGTACGAATTAGCTGGAATCATGTTCCGATTTTTAAAAACAGCTTTATTGAGATACAATTCACGTGCCACACAATTCACCGTTTGAAGTTCAGTAGTTTTTAGTACAGCCACGCAGTTCTGCAGCCATCCACAAATCCCACGTTAGAACAGTCTCATCTCCCAGAAAAGAAGCTCCGCATCCACTAAATATCACTTTGCATCTGGCTCCCACCCCCAGCCCCAGGCAGCCGCTCATCTCCTCTCCGTCTCTATAGATCTGCTGGTTCTGGCGTTTCATAGTAATGGAACCGTGCGATATGTGCTGTTTTGTGACTGGCTTCCTTCACTGAGCATAATGTTTTTGAGGTTCATCCATAGTGTAGGATGTTTCAGTACTTCATTCCATTTTAATGCCGAAAAATATCTCGTTGCGTGAATACAGCACATATTGTTTAACATTTCATCAGTTGATGAACATTTGGGTTGTGTACACTTTCTGGCTATTGCCAGTAATGCTGCTATGAGATTCGTGTACACGTTTTCATGTTTTTATTTCTAGTGGGTTTATATCTAGGAGTAGAACCGCTGGACCATGTGGTAACTCTACGTTTAGCATTTTTGGGAACTGTCGAAGTGTCTTCCACAGCGGCTGAACAATTTTACGTTGTACCAGCAGTGCGCGCGGGATCCAGCTTCTCCACGTCTGCGCCAACACTTGTTAGGGGCTGTCTTTTTGACTGCAGCCATCTTAGAGGGTGAGAAATGGTATCTCACTGTGGTTTGGATTAGCCTTTCCCTGATGATAATGATGTTGAAGCATCTTTTCATGTACTTTTTCTTTGCCATTTATGTATCTTCTTTGGAGAAATGTCCATTCAGATTTTTCCCATATTTTTTCAAATTGAGTTATTTTTTTAAATTATTGCATTGTGAGAGTTTTTATATATTCGAATAGGAGTTCCTTATCAGATATAAATTTACAGACTTTTTCTCCCAGTTAGTGGGTTGTCTTTTCACTTTCTTGATGCTTTTGTTTAAAGCACAAAAGTTTTTAATTTTGAAGAAGCCAGATTTGTCTATTTTTCTTAGCAATGCCTGCGCTTTTGCTGTCATACGTCAGCACACATTGGCCAACTTAAGGTCACGAAGACATACTCCTGTGTTTTATTCTAAGAGTTTTATTATAGTTTAGCTCCCACATTTAGGTCTATGATTCATTTGAATTAATTTTTGTGTGTAATGTGAGGAAGGGGTCCACTTCATTCTCTCGTATGTGGCTATTAACTTGTTCCAGCACTATTTATTGAAAAGATTATTATTATTACTGAGAAGATTCCATTCAATTGTCTTGGCACCCTTTTCAAAAATTAATGGACCATAAATGTAAAGCTTAATTTCTGGACTCCCAATTTTATTCCATTGATCTATGTGTCTATCTTTATACCAGTACAAAGTTTTTCTTGATTATAGCTTGGTAGTAAGCTTTGAAATCAGAAAGTGTTGGTACTCGTTTATTCTTCGTTTTCAATGGTGTTTTGGTTTTTCTGGGTCCCTTGCATTTCCATGTGACTTTTAGGATCAATGTGTTAATTTCTACAAAACAATGTAGTTGGGATTTTAATAATTGCATCTGTAGGTCAGTGTGGGGAGTCTTACCATCGTAACAATATCATGTTCGCCGATCCATGAACATGTGGTGTCTTTCTGCATATTTAGATCTTCTTTGATTTCTTTCAACAATGTTTTGTAGTTTAAAGTGCACAAGTTTTGCAATTTTTTGTTAAATTTATTCCTAAGTATTTTATTCTTTCTGATAAAAGCAACTGTTTTCTTTATTTTAGGATTATTCATTGCTAGTATATAGAAATATGAGTGATTTTTGTGTGTTGGATCCTTCATACTGCAATCTTGCTAACTTCATCATTTGTTCTGATAGTTCTTTTCAGTGGATTCCTTGGGATTTCCTATATACAAGATCATAACTCTGCAAATAGAGATAGTTTTACTTCTTCCTTTCCAAACTGGATGATTTTTATTCCTTTTTCTTCCCTAATTGCCGTGGCTAGAACCTCCTATACAACGTGGGATATAAGTGGTAAAAGTGGGTATCCTCATCTTTTTACTGATCTTAGGGGGAAATTATTCAATTCTGCATCCTTAAGTGTTAATGTTAGCTATTGATTTTTCATAGATCCTCTAAATCAGGTTGAGAAAGCCCCTTTCTATCCCTACTTTATTGAGTGTTTTTATCTTGAAAGATACTGGATTTTGTCAAATGTTTTTCTATGTCTATTGAGATAATTCACGTGGTTTCTGTCCTTTATTCTATTAATATTTGTATTATGTTAATTTATTGTCAGATGTTAAATCAACCTTGCATTCCTGGAATAAATCCCAGTTGATCACGGTGATGTTTTCATGCTGTTGGCTTGACTTATTTTACTGAGGACTTTTGCATCTCTACCCAACGGAAGAGATACTGATCTGTGGCATTGGGGTACTTCTGTTTTGGGATGTCTTTTTCTGTTTTGATATCAGGGTAATACTTTCCTCATAGAATAAGTTAGTAAATGTCCTTCCTCTTCCATTTTTTAAAGAGTTCCTGAGGCATTGGTGTTAATTGTTTAAATGTTTGATTGAATTGACCAGTGTAGCCATTTGATTATGGGCTTTTCTTCATGGGAAGTTTTTTGATTGCTAACTCAATCTCTTTAGTTCTTATAGGTTTATTCGGATTTCCTATTTTTTCCTGAGGTAGTTTTACTAGTTTGTGTCTTTCTAGAAATTTTTCTACTTCATCTGTTATCTAGGTTATCTATAAAATGTTCATAGTATTCCCATATATAGATATATAATATAGGTAATGCATATATTATTTTGTAAGGTTGGTAGTGATGTCTCCCCTTTCTTTCTTGATTTCAGTAATTTGACTCTTCTCTCTTTTCTTTCCTGATTAGTCTAGCTCAAGGTTTGTCCATTTTGTCAATCTTTTCAAAGAATTCACCTTTTGTTTCATTGATACTTCCAAAATGCTGTGCCTTTTCTTTGTGGGCTCCTTCCTTGTTGGCTTATGAGAAACCTGCAGTCATTCAGATCATTGCTCCCCTATAGGTAATATTATTTGGTTATTTTTTTTCCTAGCTACTTTCAATATGTTTTCTTATTTTTAGTTTCCAGCCTTTTGATTATGATGTATCTGTATTTCTTTGAGTTTACCCTCACTTATTTTCTTCTTGAATCCGTAGGTTTTGTTTTTCTGTAATCTTGGGAAGTTTTGAACACTATTTCCTGAAATACTTTTTCACACCATACTTTTTCCTTTTCTTCTGGGACTCAGGTGACCTGAAAGTTAGACTTTTTGTTACTGTGCGTAGGTCCCTGAGCTTTGTTCTTTTTTTTTTTCAATCTTTTTTCTCACTATTCAGATTAATTATTTCTATTGATCTAGCCTCAGTCAGTTCAAGAACTCTCTCAGTCATCTCCATTTTGCTAATGAGTTTGCCCAGTGAATTTTTTATTTCAATTGTGATTTTTTATTTCTAAAATTTTTACTAAAAAATATCTTCCATTTTTTTACTTGAAATATTATTTTAATATGTTCCAAGACTGTTTGCAATTGCTCATTTGAACATTTATTTTAAGCTGTGGTAAATGCACCCAACATAAAATGTACCATAGTAACAGTTTTCAAGTGTACAGTTCAGGTGTGTTAAGTACAACCACGTTATCATGCGACCAGTCTCCAGAACTCTTTTCATTTTGCAAAACTGAAACTCTGTACCTATCAAACACCCACCCCAGCCCCTGCAATCACCGTTCTACTTTCATTTTTATGCATGTGACTACTCTAGATACCTCACAGAAGTGGAATCTCATAGTATGCATCCTTCGGTGACTGGCTTATTTCACTGAGCATAATGTCCTCAAGGTTCATCCAGGTTGTAGCAGGTGTCAGAATTTCCTTCCTTCCTGAGGCTGAATAATCTTTCATCGTATGTTGTCTTAGCCCATTGGGGTTGCTATAAAGGAATACTTGAGGCTAGGTAATCTATAAGGAAAAATGATTTACTTGGCTCGCGATTCTGCTGGCTGGAATATTGGGCATCTAGTGAAAGCCTCAGGTTGGTTCCACTCACGGTGGAAGGAGAGCAGCAGCGTGCAGATCACATGGTGAGAGAGGAAGCAAGAAGGTGGGGGACGCACCAGGCTCTTTTAAACAACCAGCTCTGTGGGAACTAAGAGAGCAAGAATGTACTCGTTGCTGTGAGGATGGCACCAAGCCGTTCACGAGGGATCTGCCCCCATGAGCTAAACACCTCCCATTACACCCCACCTCCAACAGTGGGAGCCCAACATCAACATGAGCTTGGGGGACAAACATCCAAACAACAGCACACATATATACCACATTTTATTAATAATCTACTTATCCATTGGCAAACACTTGGGTTGCTTCTACCTTTTGGCTGTTAGGAGTAATGCAGCTGTGAACAGAGATCTACAAATATCGGCTTGAGATTCTGCTTTCAATTCTTTCGTGTACCCAGAAGTGGAGTTTCTGAATCATATGGCGAGTCTGTCTTTAATTTTTGAGGCACTGTCCTGTTGCTTTCATTTTACATTTCTACCAGCAGGACACAAGGGTCTCAGTGTCTCCACACCCTTGCCAATACTGTTATTTTCCTTTTTCTTTTTCTTTTCAGTAGTAGCCATCTTAATGGCCACGCCATTTGAACATTTTTACAGTAGTTGCTTTAAAGTAAAATCTTTACCAGATAATCCTAGTGTCTGTGTCATCTTGATTATCGTGTGAGTCAGACCTTGTGTGGTTTGGATTATATCTTGTACAATTTCAGAAGGATGCTGTGAGACTCTGGGTCTGTTTAAATCTGATGGGCAATGGTGATGGTTTTATTCAGTGAACAACTGACCACATCAGGTTCGAGCCGCAAGTTCGTGGGTCATGGCTCCAAGGTCAGCGCAGTCCTCAAAGCCTTGTAGTGTTCTCCCCGTCTGGCCCGGGCGTGTGCCACCCAGCGGTCAGGCTGGGACCTGAGACGTGGCTTCTCCATAGTTCGACTCTGACGTTCTTGGGTGGGCTTGAGAGGGAGCCCAGGGGAGCTGGTCAGCGACTTTAGGGAGCCTCCCCTGAGCTGCTCCCTCGCTGGGATCACCCCGCTGCTTCCTGGTTCCCCGAAGCTCCCCGTTTAGGTCCTGAGGCCGGTCTGCTGAGCATGTCTGTGACCAGCCCCACGTCTGGGCCCACGTGGTAGGAGGACAAAGAGAGAAAAGAGCTCCCGGGGTTGAGGCCACCTGTTAGGGCACCGGCTGCACCGATGGCACAGGAAATAGCCCCTCCGCTGGGGTCTCTCCAGCTGCCACCCCTCCTC
Organism: Avahi laniger; assembly: GCA_963575035.1. Lineage (NCBI taxonomy): Eukaryota > Metazoa > Chordata > Mammalia > Primates > Indriidae > Avahi > Avahi laniger. Next base: position 21,376 of record CAUYSK010051071.1, on the reverse strand, counting down.
TGGATTCCCTGAGGGCTGCACTGTGAGAGAACAGGAAACAAGATGGGAGAAAAGAAAAGAAAACCCTGGTGGAGGGAAGTGGGGGGGGCACACTCTGTGCTCTCTCTGAGCTGCAGGAGCTTTCCCGAGCCCGCCCCATCCCTGCCCCATCCCTGCCCCAGGGCTCACCCCTGCGCTTCCAGTTGCGTCATTGCCAGCTGGGAACACTGGAGGGAAAAGTGTTGCGCCGCCCCCGGGGGAACTTTGAATTCTGGTCTTCCCCGATCTGCGTGCTGCTGTTTCCTTCTCAGAGTTCTCGTTCTGTCCAGGTTTTATAATTATGTACAGCAGAAAAGACGGGCAAACTGTGCTCATTCCACCTTACCCAGAGCTGGAACTTGAAATGGACTTTAGAAGCTAAAACCCAAAGAGGAGCACAGATTAGAACAGATCTATTATTTTTACTGAAAAGATAATTAAGCCCAGAGTCTCCTGGTGACAGGTTAGCGACATTATCTTCCCCTGCGAAGGACAGCTTCATTACCGTGGTCTCCATTTCATGCCCCAAGCATAGCTTTATCTAATTTTGCTTTATTTGAAAGAAAATTATTCAGATTCATTGAAATTTCCAGCTGCTCCTGGACGAGGTTGAATAAATCAATAAATGACTCTCAGGGACATTTCTACTTTCTAAAGCTGTTTTATCACCTGCACGCTCTCGGGTGTTCTGATTTCCATAGCTGAGGATCTGCAGGAATTATCTCAGCTCCCAGTTTTGAATATCCACCTCTATCCTAGATGAGAAAGTCGATGGCAATGCCAACTTCAAACACAGGAATTAAGAGACACTAGGGCACAATCGCTAGGTGCATACGTGTGACAGTCCCCATGGATGCCTTAAGAGTTGGTCACAGGACACGAGAAGTCAGACGAGAGGTGCTGTGGTCCTCTACTCATTCGGATGCGGAGTTTGCGCAGTGGGACGCCACGGATCGCCCAGTCAAATATCAGAGATTATTGTCTGAGATATTGCTGTCGTCTCAATATCTGTGTCCCCAACCCATGACCAAGTTCATATATCGAAATCCTAACCCCCAAGGTGATGGTATTAAGAGGTGTAGCCTTTGGTCATGAGGGCGGAGCCTTCACGAATGAAAGTTGTGCCCTCAGGGAAGGGATGCCAGCGAGACCCCTTCCTCTCTCCCACCATGTGACGACCCAGTGAGAAGGGGCAATCTGCTGGCACCTTGATTCTGGACTTCCCAGACTCCAGACTGTGAGCAAGAAGTTTTTCTGTTTATGAGCCATCCGGCTTACGGTACTTTGCTATGCCGGCCAAAATGGACTTAGGCAGATAGTAACTTACCTACGTTCTCCCGCTGTCGAAGCTGTTAGCCTCAGAAGATTCGGAGCAGGAAAGAAGACAGGAGGTTCTTGCCAGGTACTTTCTCTGCCTACCTGGTTTAGTTTCAAAAGCTTAAATTCATTGAGGAAGTAGAGTTTGAAGAGAGAAGTGAGCTTCCGAGGAAAACAAGGAGACAAGGAGAGTTTCTCTCAGATGAAAAAGAAACTTCTCCCGGATATGAAGAGTAGGGGCTACAGGTTCCCTCAACAGCAGGACACCTGTGCCAGACCTTTAACTGTGCCCCAAAGCTATGACTGGACCAGAGACGGGCCACCTGCTGTTCCAGGGGTGTGGCTCTCAGCCGGGACTCCCAGCCTCACAAAGACAGCAGGACCCCCAAACTGGTTCATAACCAGCAAAGAGAACTTTAGACTTGAAGGGTCCACAGGGACTGGCAACACGCGTCTCTGTCCTCACCCGTCTATGACCCAAGGGGCCCTCACACTCTCTCGGCCCCACCTGAACCTCCAAAACCTCAGCACAAATTCTACACGGGAAGAGTCCTAAAAATGCCTGAAGTTGTATTTCTATCAGCCAAGCGGGACAGGGACTTGAACACAAAATCAAGTTGATTTAAAGATATTAAAGACATGGGACATTTCTGGTACACCCGAGCTCTGAATGGAGAGCCTTGTCCCCTCCGGCCACACGTGCACAATAACAAACAGGAAACAGAGACGTAACCCTTGCGGAAAGAAGAATTTTGACCAAATATACGAGGCTGCCGGAGCCGGGGAGTCTCATTCAGCCAAGTGATTACGGCTTGAGTTTTATTTCTAAGCGTCTTTTTAGCATTACGTTGTCACCTATAATAAGTAGCACTTCTTGCGCAAGTGCTAGAAGATCCTAATTGGCCCTGGAGAAGGAATTTTTCACGTGTTTCAGGAGAGAAAGGATGAGCAGCATATGCAGTTACACTAATGGTTTCATTTTTTAAGGCGCTGAGTATTGTTTATGCGCTGTTCTTATTTTATTGTGTACAGATTAGCAATCGCTCATCCCGACCAGAGAGCTGGGATCGGGAGGCTGCATTTCATTTACCGGCTGCCACGAGCCGCCTTGATTGGTTTTTTTCCCCTCCCCTGCTGGGGTCAGTAACCAGGTTTCTGCTGAATCAGTTTGCGGCGATTCATCTTGTCCACACTCCTCGCGTTAATTATATCTTCAAATGAGCGCGGCGCTGAAACGCAGACTCGTTTCAGTAGTGGAAGCGTGTGTTTCTCTGTGTCTGACGGTCCTTCCTCCTGACTCTGGCTCCCTCCCCACCCAGCATGGCGGTTATCACGCGGCTCTGGGGCCTTGATCTGGGAGGACTGGGGGGCCTTTGGCGGGTCTTCCCTTTCAGACTCCAGAATCCAGAGTTACTGCAGGGACGAAAGGACATCATTCTCCTACCCGTTCCAGGGAATGCACTCTCAGCCCCGTATTTTGAAATAGCCCTCCCTACTAGAAATCTGCTAAATTTCTCTCTTGTTTCTTCTGGGAATCAACACGGTCCTTCTGGACAGATAGCTCTGCCTCCAGGTGACCAAAAGTGAAAGCAGACTTCAAACAACTGGCACTTAAAAAAAAAAACCTTTCTCATAGACTAATTTCCGTCCATTTTAGAAGGTGAACGGACGCCGGATAGCTCTACTTTACCACAATTCGAGACGTTCATTCCACACACCTGTTGCAGGTGCCGTGGACTCGTGGCCGTGTTAAAGCGAAGGCATCCTAGGCCCTGGGCTGGCACAAGCCGTTTTCTCTATTAATGCTCATTCGTGTAGCACAAAGACATGAGTCGACACTGCTGATGAGGGGGCCGAGACCACGTGGAAGAAAGGTAAGTTACCATCTCTGCTGCTCACCAGCAGGGAAAGGATGAGCTGACAAAATCCACACGTGCACAAGCCACCGTCTTCACAGCACGGGTAGTCGAGACGTGTCCCTGTGTCCCTTCTGTAACCATATTTCCATCTTTTGAGGCCCCCTGAGATAACACTGTTATGCAGGAACATCCTTGCTATTCGGGCGTCTTACTGCCTAAAAGCGTCTCTGGTCCCTCCATAAAAGCATCTATGGTCAATTCTCTTTATTTCCAGTGATTACGTCCTGTAAGGTCACTGCAAAACTGAATTATTGAATACCAAGCCATTGCTCTTAGGAAAATACCGGGTCGGGCCTTGCTTCGTGTGTGTGTTTCCGTTGAAAAGCACCTTATTTAATACACATTGTTGACGCATGAACCTCAGACTCACAGCCAGCAACGCTGTCACCCCACCTGATCAGGGCGTATCTAACGGGCACGTTTTCTCCGCAAGGCACATCGCGGCCTTGTGCTGGGGACACCAGACAGCACCCAGCGCTACGCACGGGGCCATTTTAAACAGCAACATCAACAAAAGCACACAGATGTGGAAAGTGTGGCCCTAAACAGACTCGGAAAGGCCGCCTGTTTGCGGCATGAGAGCTGAGAGTGGAACAAGCGTTACCTGGTCCGACCCCAGCTGGGAGCCGGCGCATCAGGGAACTCAAGAGTTTTCACCGTCCGCTTGTGGCTACGAATGACTGAAAAGGCCCCACAAGCACTGATGTGGGGTCACAAATCCACTTCAGCGAGCCAGCAATTTCACAGACAGAGAAGCACCAAAAGTGAGGCTGGACCCCACACTCTGGACCTCTCCACCCTGGCTCTGTGTTTGTCTGCTCGGGTGGCCCCAACCAAGGGCCACAGACTGGGCGGTTTAAACAACAGAAATTTATTTTCTCACAATTCCGGAGGCTAAACATCTGAGCTCAAGGTGCCGGCAGGTTGGTTCCTCCTGAGGCTCCCTGCTCGGCCTGTAGACGCCCGTCTCCTCCTGCGTGCTCACGTGGTCTCTGTGCACCTCTGTGTCCGAATCTCTTCTTATAACAACCTCGGGCGACTGGATCAGGCCCCACCCAAGCAATTTCCTTTCACCTTAATTACCTCTTTAAAAGTACTGTCTGCAAATACAGTCCCGTTCTGAAGTGTGGGGTCAGGGCTCCTACAGCGAACAAGCAGTTCAGCCATAATAGCCTCACCCCCTCAAGTCCCCTGTAAGCCGCACGGATTTGCTGTCTCAGTTTAAGACATCAGGATATGAAATATTTTTCCCCTCAGAACATCATCTGAACAGCAACAGCACGAGAGACCCCAAGTGAGAACAGCCCTGCCTACGCCTTCCCCTACTCCTGACCCACAAAATCATGGGCCAATCAAAATGATTGTTGTTTTATGCCACTAAACTTGGGGGTGATTTGTTTTGCAGATGCTGGGACGGGGGGCGTCCACAGGAAAACAGAGTATGGCTTCCTAGTTAGTTCAGAGGGCCTGGCAGTGACTTGAGCCGTGTTAACAGCAGGTGACACACGCAGGGTGAGTGGGGTTAGGACAAGGCAGCCCCCGGGAGATGTTAGGTCCCCATTCTCGCCGTATTTGCTCTTCACCCCCCAACGGCAGTGGCATGCCACACCCTCCCACAGGCTTCGAACCACACACATATGCAGGCTCAGCCTCAACCAGTCTTTAGGGCTGACCGAGACCTTGGGCAGAAGGGACCGAGGTGACTCAGCCCAGCGTGTGAAACTTGGGATCATGCTTCTTGCCCCTTAAACCTGACCTTGCTTCATGACATTTGTGCCGTATTCCCTTGGATTTGCGGAACTTACTTAGGAGTCTTTTGCCAAGGAGCTACCATGATAGAGTGGAAACTACAAGGACCTTAGAGTTAGGCAACTCTGAAAACATTCTAGCTCTGTTCTGCTACTTTATCAGGCATGCATTTAGCTATTATTAAGGGAAACCTTGAATAACATGGGTTTAAAAAATGTGGTGTTATTTTTCTCATAGAAATATGGAGACAGGTACTTGATGACTTTGTTTTAATGTCATTAGAAACCCAGACTGTGTTAGCTCTGAAATTCATATAATTTTTTTTTTTGCCTCATGGTTACAAGATGGCTGCGCAGCACCAGATATCACATTTGCTTCCAAGGCAATGAGAAGGAAGGAAGGGTGAGGAGTCATGCTAGCCACATCTTCTCTTTTTCTTTTCTCTTTTTTCTGTCTCCTTTCCTTCCTTCCTTCCTTCCTTCCCTCCCTTCGTTCTCTCTCTCTTTCCCAAAACCACCAAGAACTTTCCCAGAGCTCCCCACAGCAGTCCTACATGGCTGCAGGAGAGGCCGGCGGGGTAGGGGGCTGGGAAGCAGCTTTGTCATGATTATCTTAGACAATTCTGAGTCCTCCCTTGGGGCGGATGTATTGCAGCTCCTACCCAGGAGGAGGGGTGATGGCCAGTTAGCAGTGTCCACCCCAGCCTCTTGACTATCCTCATGCCTCAGTGGCCTCGAGCCAGTCCCTGGAGCCCCGCGAGTCTCAGTCATGTTACCTGTAAACTGGAACCGCTCTGCGTCCTCACCAGCGCACCCAGCTCGCTAAGTGCGCCCTGAATGAAGGCGTCCCTGGAAGAAAGGCGGCGGCTTCGTCTGTCGAAACACGCTGCAAACGTCTATAACTCACCTGGCGGTGGGAACACAGAAATGCGCACGGTTCTGCCTCGGAGTCCAGCCATCGGCTTTCAGAAGGAAACAAAAATCAAAGTGGATGTGCTGGAAAACATGTTGCCCTACAGGTCACAGCCATGGAGAGCGGATCCAGTGAGCCGTGGTCTTCATCTCTCTCAGGCCGGAGACGCCAGCTGGAGCCAGAGTTATGGCCCTAACGGCACCGTCGGGCCACGGCTCTGGCTTCATTTATGACCCGTGGTTACCGCGCGGGGCGGAAACACAGTGTCCGCGGAGACTTGCTTTGCGTTTACTCAGCGGCTCTTACACAGTCATCTCCTTGGAGTCTCTACTTTCCTGTAGGATCATTACCTGCCTCCAAGGTGCGTCCCAGCCAACTTCAGTCGGAGAAAACGGCTTACATTTCGCCCAGGGCAATGTCACCGGGGTTGTTCTGGGACGGCAGACGATAAGACATCGCTTTCGTCCCTAAACTAGATGCTTTCCCTCCTCCGCGCCTGACTTGTTGTCGTTAATCAAGCTGATTTTCTGTCACTGGCCTAGACTGGTACTTGCTGCAGTCTCTTCCCCTACAGAGAAATTCCTTTTCCCACCGCACCCCGAGAGGCCAAGTCCTTGGCTCCTTGTGACCGGAACAAAGTGACTCGTGAAACTGTTCCAAGCGCTTTCAGAATGAGCGTGGCTGCGTGAGAACGTTTTTCTATGTCTCCTCCTGGAAATCACACATGAGGAACAAGGAGAATTTTAAAACCCCATAAACTCTATTTTCAGGGAGAGCAGAAAACAAATAGAGTACACAGACTTCCAAGAGTGTGTCCAGACTGACGCGGCGGCTGGGACAGAGCAGAGCCGGCGGGGAGAGGGGTAGGGAAGATGGGAGGTGACCCGGCTGCAGCTGAGGAAGGAACCAGCCAGAGGCGCCTCCCAGGGCGAGGGGCCCCCTGACCCAGCCAGCCATACCTCCTGCCTGCGAGGACAACCCTCGGGGACTGAGAGGCTGGTGGAAGAGGCTCTTTTGCACCTGATTTTGTCCAGAGAAGCAGGACTGTAGAGAACAAAGCCACATTTAAAACTGTAGCAAAGAGAAGAAAACTCCTTTGGGCTGGGAAGACTCTGATCCATCCTCCTGCCACCCCTCAGCGACTCCCTACAAGGGCTCACTCACAAGATCGTTGCCTCGTGTCTTCCCAGATCCTTCCTTCCCTTGTTTATGTTCATGGGGTTTTAGCTGCGCATGTGGCCAGACTAGTCTCCAGCCTCTGTTTCAGCCAGACGTGGTCGTTGGTCGTGCGATTGCTTGGAGCGAACGGGATGGGAGCAGGAGGGGCGTGCACAGCTCCTGGCTGAAAGGCAACCCCCTTGTGGACTCTGCCCTTTCTTCGTCTTTCCCGAAGCTGGAATGCAGATGTGGAAATGATGCCGCTTCTACCATGTTAGATTCTGGCGGGAAGCTGGTGAAGGAGCAACAAGATGGGAAGAACCTGGGTCCCCGAGTGGCTTCATGGAGCCTCCCCCACGGCCTGGACTGAGAACCCCAGGACTCTCCGGGGAGAGGCAGTCTCCTATGGAAGCTGCTGTTCTAGAGCCGTAACCTATATCCTAGATTTTATATCCTTCATATAAATTTGCATCTGGAAGTGGGGTGTGGACAAAACAAAAACCTAAAACAGTGTCATTGGCTTCGTGGCCTGTGAAGGGGTCCTTGGACGTGGAGTGAGCCTGGGTCCTCACTTTACCCCTTTGGTAGGTAAATCAGCCTCTCCAGGAGCCAGAGAAACCAGGTGTCTCCAAGGTCCCGGGCCGTGTCCTCCTGCCTGCAGAGCCACATGAATCTCCGTGGGCTCTCGCTATCTACGCAGCTGTCAATCAACTTCCAAAGCTTGCTCTCACTCCAAGATCCCAGGTTTCAGTAAACTTTGCCCAGGAAACCCCACCATGCAGAAACTTAAAAATATTTTCTCTGCAGTCCCACAATAAACACCATGCACACGTCTCCCAGCTCTAATCTTTTTCCCTTTCCTATTTTGCAGAGCTCAAGGAGGGCTTATTGGGCTTTCTAGGCATGCTGCAAGACGTGAGCTCTCCAAAAAGACGGCGTTGAACTTGCCATGAATAAACATCTTGGGAGGGCTTGACGAGTGTTTTCAACCCATCGCACTGATTAGACCATGAGCCACCGCAGGTAGGGTCTTGTCTTGAGGTCTGGAGAAGCTTCCAGGGTCTGACACACTCTTCGCCCACCACACTGGGCAGCTGAATAGTTGCTCCTTGACTTTCTAAAAATCTCAGCTGTCGACTGTGAACTGGTTTCTAGCTGGAGGACGTGCTCCGTTCAGAAGGCAGCCACTCGTGAGTGCATCTGACCCGCTTCTTGTCCTTGTTCCTCAAATGTTCTCTAGTGGAAGAAACTTCTTTTTTGTCCCCAAACAAAATCTCACCCAGAGCATCAATATGTAAAAAGAGATGAAAGTGGATGGACCGTGCCGGGTTCCGAGGGCCCCACAGCTCTGCCTGCTGTATTCACCCCGACTCCCTCCTCCTTTCTCAGTCTCGGTGATCAGAACGGGCTTTTCGTTTGCTCAGATGAAAGTGATGGATTTCACTGCTTCTCTGTGGTCCTCCATGCCCCGCTTTAATCTTGCCACACTGGATGGAAATCAGAGACTCACTCCAACACGCAGCGGCACGGACGAACCTCGCAAACGCTCTGCTAAGCGAAAGAAGCTGGACGCAGCCAAGTCCACTATTTAAATCCATTGATATGAAAGTCCGAACGACGAAATGAAGCTACAGTGACAGAAGGCAGGTGAGGGGTTGCCTCTGGGGGGCAGGGATTCACAGGGGAGAATGACCCAGGATGCAGGTGTGGTCACACAGATGTATGCACTTGTCACCACTCATCAAATCGTCACGCGTACGACCTGTGCATTTCACTGCATGGAAATCTTACCTAGAAAAAAAGTGTAAACGAGTATTGAACTCGAGCTCGTGAAACGCACGCTGACGGGCTTGGGGTGAAGAGCGTTGACGCCTGCAGCTTCCTCTGAGATGCATCAAAGACGAGATAGATTGATGGGTTTCAGGACAGACATGTGATAGAACAAATGCAGCAAAATGCTAATTGTAAAATCTGGGTGGTGGAAGGTAGCTGGTCACGGCACGATCCTTTAAACTGTGTTTGAAGATTTCCATGGTTAAATGTCAGGTGGGAATATTCACCAGAATGGCCAGCCTGGTTTCCTGTTGAAGAATGGCTGTTCTCTAATACTTGTGAATACTCTCTTCTAAATATTTTCCTGGGCTTTCTGCCCACTCGTTCAGAACGTCTTCCTCCATCTTCTTTCATTTTTAAAAAGGTCATCCTTTCAGGTGTAATTTACATGCAATAAGATTTTGCCTCTCCACGCACAGTTCCGCGAGTTTGACAAACGCACACAGTTGTGTGACCACCACAGCTGACCGTCACCCCACATAATTCCCTCTGTGATTTGTAGCCAGTCCCTCCCCTTACCCCAGCTCCTGGACGACATTGAGCTATTGTCTGTCTCTACAATTTTGCCTTTTTGAGAATGTCACATAAATTGAATCATGTAGCCTGTGGCCTTTTCAGTTGGACCTTTTCCACTTACCACAGTGCATTTTAGACTCACCCATGCTATTGCATGTAGCAATAGTTCTTTCCTTTTTTTTTTTTTGAGACAGTCTCACTCTGTTGCCCGGGCTAGAGTGAGTGCCGTGGCATCAGCCTAGCTCACAGCAACCTCAAACTCCTGGGCTCAAGCGATCCTTCTGCCTCAGCCTCCCGAGTAGTTGGGACTACAGGCATGCACCACCATGCCCGGCTAATTTTTTTTCTATATATATGCATTTAGTTGTCCAGATAATTTCTTTCTATTTTTAGTAGAGACGGGGTCTCACTCTTGCTCAGGCTGGTCTCGAAATCCTGACCTTGAGCAATCCACCCACCTCGGCCTCCCAGAGTGCTAGGATTACAGGCATGAGCCACTGCACCCAGCCAAGTACTTTCCTTTTATTCCCCAATTTTTCAGTGTGGTAAAATACACAAAACATAAAATTCACCATCTTAACCATTTTTAAGTGTACAGTTCAGTGGTATCCAATATTTTCATAACATTGCATCACCATCATCCAACTTCATACTTTCTTTATCTTGTACCCATTGGACAGTAATTCCCTATTACCTACCCCCAGCCCCTGGGAACTACCATCCTGCCTTCTAGCTCTGTAATTTGGACGACTCTACACACCTCATGCAGGTGGAATCACACAGTAGATGTCTGTCTGTGGCTGGCTTATTCCACTGAGCATGACGTCCTCAAGGTTCATCCGTGTTATAGCAGGTGTCAGAATGTCCTTCCTTTTTAAGGCTGAATGATGCTCCACTGTACGCAGATACCATATGTTGTATATCCACAGTATTTCTTGAGGACTTCTGTGTTAGTGTTTATTAGTTTATTCCTTTTTGTTGCTGAGTGTACATTCCACTACATACATGTATCAAAGTCTGTTATCCATGGACATCTCGGCTTCCAGTTTTTGGTTTATGAATATAACAGCTATGAACATACAGGCTTTTGTGGGAATATAAGTTTTTGTTTCTCTTGGGTAAACACCTAGAATGAGATCACCGAGTCTTATGGTAAATGTATGAATGAATACTTACTTGAATTTTAAGCAGGAATGCAAGGTCAGAAGTGCTCCATTTCGGCTCAAGAGCAAGGACAGTTTCATCAAAGAGGAAATATTTTGTCTGATCCTGGACAGAGGGGCCAGTGCTGGTCTCAAAGACACGACAAGGTGACCAGACTTTGCCACTAAACAGGACGCACTAAAAGTTTCAGTGTACAAACACGGCCAAAAGTGTATTTTAAGAAGACTGTTATTTTGTAACCTGTTAAGTGGGCACATCCCGGCTTCTGACTCTGGCCTTCGTGCGTCTGAGCTTCCTTGCGGTGTCTGCGGAATCTGCCCCTGCTCCGGCAAAGCTGCCTCTCCGGCCCGAGGAACAGGCTGGAAAGTGCCAGCTCCCAGCGTTCCCATCTCCCAGGAAGCTGTGCGTGGGGTTGTGGACTGGGCTCCAGTCCGGCCATCAGGGCCCACACACTAGTCTTAAACGCAGAGTCAGTACGGCAAAGGAAAAGGGACCTCCGGGTCTCTTCCTGCCAAGAATGGCCACAGCAGAGCAGCCGTGTCAGGGCTCGGTGTCCGGAGCAGCAGCAGACGCAGCTCCCGGCGTGGGGACGGAGGAGCGGGGCTCGCAGACCTCTCAGAGCCCAGCACCTCCCAGCCGGCGTGACCTGGGGACGTTGCCAGTGGCAGCACAGCCTCCAAGCCTGCTTCTCAGACCTCACGGAGATTCCCTAAAATCCTCTTAATAAACTCCTTTTCTGCTTTAATTAACCACATCCAATTTCCGTGGCTTGTACCTAAAACCCTCACCAATAATACTGCTGTGCTTCGAGTGCTGATTCCTTACAATTGAGCCCACGGTGGCACTCAGCCGAGGTGGGATCTCAACAGGTGTTTGCCAAATGAACACATTTAGAATTAAAAACCTGAGGATGAAACAGCAGCACCTCTCCTTTAGAAAATACTAATTCCAGAAAGGATTAGAAAACTCTCTGCCCGAGGTTGTAACTCACAAGAACAGGGGGACAGTGAGGGTTTCCTCCAAGGACAATCCAGGCCAGGACACCCCAGGACCACGGAGCTCCATTGCAACCAGACTGCAGAGGAACCGGCGGGTGGAAACAGGCAGAAGTGATGGGTTTGGGAAGGAAATGAGGAGAAGAGATAAAACTTACGTCCACAAGCTCTGGAGGCTGCCGTCTGCCTCTCGCTGTAGGACCCAGAGATTGTTCTGCGGTGAGTACAGGTCCCCAGGACTCAGGGAGAGACCTCTCCGTCCTCCGACGCCGGGAAGTCGTGGTGAAGACTTGAAGAGGGTGGAAGTGGGGACTGGAAACCCAGCTGTCCCCGCAGTGTACTGTGGAGCCACAATGACACTCTTACTGTCAACGTCTCTGGGACTCGGCAGCCTAATGACACAAGAGTGTAGCAAATGCCCAACTCTGAAGACACAAGGTCATGGGTATTATCTCATATCACTTGACGTGTCCACGTGGATGGCCGTCCTGGGTTGAGTGGGGATGACATTTTCTCGTGTTGCAGCCAGCACTGACGGGGCTGGCACCCCTGGGGGAGGCAGTATCCAACCAAGAGTCCCCACGGCGAGTGAGACACAGGCTCCGTGCGGCACCTCCACACGCCTCCCCTCACGACCTGGGCCCAGAGAAGGGAGGTCGGGGGTTCATCTGTCCCTTTGAGGACTGTCTGCCTCTACACACGCTTGGCTTAATCGCTGGGACCAAGAACGGTGCCTTCGTGCTCAGGCGCCAGGTGTAACGCAAGCAGGACCTTCGCCCCTTGCTCTGGAAGCGTCTTCAAAGTCAACGTCTCCGAACTACACGCTGCTCAGACTCCAGGCAGGACGTGGGGCTGCGGAGCTAAGCCCTTGCTTATGAGGCACCTGTGGACGCGTCTAGTTCCTCGCCTCTCCAGGCCCCAAATCCAAACGCTTACGTCAGGAACTTTGCCCGCCCCCACCCGGACCACGTGCTGAGAGACCAACCTCAGACCACTGCCGGCTGGTGGCCGGCTGGAAGGTGCCCTCCGCCAATAAGATACGTCCACATCCTGGTCCCGGGAAGCTGTGAAGGTGACCTTGTTTGGGGAAAGCGTCTCTGTGATCCTGAAATGGGGAGATCATCCCGCGTCACCCGCGTGGCCCTAAATCCAGTGACGATTCCTCCCAGGAGACTGAGCGACAGAAGGGGAAAGCAGTGGAACACGGGGCAGAGCCTGGAGTGCTGCGTCCTCGAGGCCAGGCGCGCTGACGGCCACCGCAGGCTGGAAGAGGCGAGACCAGATTCTCCCCGTGAGTCTCCAGAGGGAGCACAGCCTCCAGGACTGTGAGGATGACTCTGTCGTTTCAAGGCACCCCGTTTACGGTCCTTCATGAGGGCAGCCCCAGAACACGGCCGCGTGGCTCACCCTCGTCTCGCGGTGGCGCCCGGTCTCCCTCCCCAAGGGCGCTTCCCCAGGTCTTCCCGCCTCAGTCGATGTCTCCATCCTTCCGGCTGCTCAGGCCAGAACCCTGAGGACATTCTGGACTCTTCTCTTTCTCCGGAATTTCACAGTCGAACTGAGACAAGTGCCAGACACCCTGCAGCCAGTGAGGCAGGGTCAGAAGGAGAAGTCACAGGATGTGAACATGCTCAGCTAAGACAGACGTACCCAACAGGGACCCTCCAGTTATTTTGCTTTAGCCGTAACACCTTTATCTAAGGTAAAAGTGGGAATCCCTTTAATTGGGGCACACGCGATTAAGGCGACAATGGCCCTAAATGAACTACCCTCATTAGCATAGTAAAAATCACACCCACAGTGCCATGACTGTTTGCAAATGCCATGGCGACTCCAGGAAGTGACCCTGTGAGGTCAAGAAAGGGGAGGGGTCCCGGTTCTTGAAACTCTCCACCCCTTTCCCCAAAAATCTATGAATATTCCAGCCCCAGTTTAGCATATTATTATGGATTAGCATAAAAGGACAGACCCCAACACCAGGCGGCCCTGTTCCTTCTTGGATCAGTTTGCTCTTCTGCCTTTCCTTGAGGGTGTCTCTGCTTTCAATAAACCTCTCTGCTTTTGCTCATATCTCGTGTGTGAGCTTTTCTCTCACTGGCACCCCCGTACTTGAATTCATTCCTGTGCGGAGGCAAGAACCCTCTCTGCCAACGGGGACGGTCATCTGCACTGGTGTCAGACCATGACGGAACCGTGTGGCCTCTGCCTGAGAGACTGAACCCAGGCTCTGAGCGGCCCCCGTCACCTCCTCTGCATCCTGGGCTGTTGCTGTGCCCTCTGTCCTTCCACTGTCCCCTGCATCCTGTCTCCATATGATGGGCAAAACGATCCTGTTAAAACATTAGTCACACCTTGTCACTCCTTGGCTCAGTTTCTCATTGCTCCCTACGTTACCTGCCGGGCACCACCTCCCACACACACTCCTCTCTCTTCCCTCTCCCCCACCACTCACATGTTCTCATTCATTCTTCCAGCCACACTGGCCTCCTGGCTATTCCTGTAATACCGCAGACTTGTCCCTGCCCCAGGGCCTTTGCACGAGTTATTTGATCTCCATAGAAGGTCCTTGCCCTGGCATCTTTGTGACTTGCTCTCTCTCTTCCCTCAAATTTTTGCTCAAATGTCTCTTTCTCAGTAACGTTTCTCCTGACCATTCATTCAGAATCACAACACCTCCCCCAATAGTCCCGATTTTCTTACCTCCCTTTTTTTAAAAAAACTATAGCTTTTTTTTTTCCTTATCACCCTCTATCATGCTGTGCCCGTTATTTATGTTCTGTGTTTGTCATTTCTCACCCATCTCCCTAGAACATAAACTCTAGGCCAGCAGGAATTTTTACTTCCTTCATTCCCTAATCTATCACCCAGAAAAGTGCCAGATGCAGAGTAGGCACTCGATAAATATTTGCTGAATAAATAAGTGAAATAAAAAAGCATTGATGATTTCTTTCATAATATAGTGCCTTTGTTGAGGTCCCAAAATAAATGAAATCGTGTGGTCATCAAAACTGTTTGTCTGTGGCATAGCATTTTGAAATATGAAGATATTCAGCGTTGCTAAAATGGTTGTCATTTTCTGGTCTTATCAGCTACACATAGCAGCTGTCCCACTTTGCAGACCGCAGCTGATCACTTACCACTGAGAACGGCAGCATTTTTCTTCCCCGTCTGGTCCAAGATAACCATTGCGAAAGGCCACACGGAGAACATTTGTAACCTCCATACACACTCCCAAGGGTAGGCTAGGTTATGCTGCAGTAACAAACAACCCCAAGATTTCAGCGCTTAAGACAGCAAGGGTTTGTTTTTTGCGCATACCAAGTCCTCTGTTTCTTGCTCACACCAAGTGGCTTTCCAGAGAGGCTCATCTTTGTACCTCTGTACCTAAAACGTGCTGCCATGATAGACCACCTCGGCAGGGGAAGAGCACCCGGGACCCTCTTCCATGAGCATTGAAATGCTTCCGCCTGCAAGTGGCAGCAGTCACTCCTCCATCTCACTGGCCAAAACCAGTCCCCCGGCCATGCCCGACCCCAAAAACATGGGGGCCAGACAGGAGGAGAACCGGACACCAGAAATACTGATGAGTAGCATCATATACGCCACCACAAGTGACGTATATGATGCTATATGACGTATATGAACATCTTTTATGGTTTTTGAGCTCTTCTTTCACATCTTTTGTTGATTTTTCTAATGAATGGTTGCTTTTTTCTTATTGGTTTCTAAGAACTCTTTATACAATTAGAGAACCCTTTGCTTCCGATATAAGTTACCAACATGATGTTGCAATTTCTCTTTTGACTTTTGATTTTTTATAGTGTTTTATGCCATGAAGAGTATGACATATTAAAATCTTTTTATTATAAAAACAAAACATGGGTACAGAAAAAAAAATACACAAAATAGGTGTTATTTACTAAGTGATTGTAAAGTAAACACCCATGTAAAAAATGCCAAGGTCAAGAACCAGTCGCAGGCTGCAGCAGGAAAGGAGAAGCTTTTGCCCATCAGGCTGTGTCCCTCACCCGGCAGAACTGAATTTTTCTTGTCGTTTGCTGAGGATTCCGGCATCTGAGCTAGCGCCGTTGTAATCTCTCCTGGATGTCTCTCCGTTTCCTTCTGCGAGCTCTAAGGGGAACTCAATTGCCTCTGGCAGCATTTACCTACATTTTAGAGTCGATTTCCATTTGCTGAAAATAAAGTTTGCATGTTTTTGCTATTCTTTTCTTTTTTTCATTTTTGGAGTATGGGAAAGTTTGAGCTTTACAGATATGTTCAAAAGAGAATTCTAATCTGAATTTTTAACAAATGCCCCAGTTGGCCACTAGAAATCTTTGGGGCATACACTGAGAAACGTCTAGAAATTCTTCATCATTGAAGGGAGAGACTTGGCCCCAAGTCAGAGACAAGGACGAGGGTCGGGCCAAACCAGAACCTTGCACCACGCGCAGCACACACCACCTTCTGGGTCTGCCGCTAGGCAAAATCTTTCCTGTTTGTTAAATCAGAAAACAACAAAGACGTCAAGTAGGGTAACTTAGTCCTACCCACTAGGCAGATGAAACTCTGTTTGCAAAGGCAGTTCTTAGGGCCCTTGATTAGAAAAGGCCAAAGGAATCTCCAAAAATCTGTTTGCCTAAAATATTTGCTATGTCAATCTGCAGGGCTTGAAAACCCTCACCACTCAGTGGGCTGAGAAATAAGGGGAGGAATCGTCTCCAAGGCACGCAACATGTCTGATCAGAAGGAACAACCCACGTTCATGGCGGCGGCGTCCACAACAGCCGAAAGGCGGGCACCACCCAGTGTCCATCAGCAAATGAGTGGACAAGCAAAATGGGGTCTTTCCGGAGGAAAATAGAATATTATTATTCATCCTTTAAAAAGAAGGACGTTCTGGCATGTGCTGCAACACCAATGAACCTTGAGGACATTAGGCTCAGTGACATAAGCCAGACACAAAAGAGCACATATTGTATGATTCCACTTATATGAGGTTCCTAAAGCAGACAAATTTCTGGAGATAGAAGGTAGAATGGGGTGGCCAGGGGCTGGGGGACAGGGAAAATAGGGAGTTGTTGTTTAATGGGGACAGAGCTTCAATTTTGCAAGATGCCAAGGGTTCTGGAGAGGGATGGTGGCGGCGGCTGCACAGCTGTGCTGATGTGCTTAACACCACCGAACTCCACGCTTAACTTCTTAAGACAGTAAATTTTGTGTTGTGTGTATCTTACCAAATATTTTTTTAAAAGGACAGGACTGTATCCAACCCTCCTGTAGAATGAGAAATAGTATTTATGAAATCAGGAGCCAATTTTGCTGAAAATGTCTTTGAGTAGTTCTCTAAACATTTACTAAGCATCTCTGTTGCATGGCGACTATGAACCTCATAGACGCTTCGTAAATGTCTCAAGGGGCTGGCCTCACATTTATTTAGGCAATATGCGAATGTGTTATACTGTATGATATGAGTAATGGTGCGTTTTCCCCACTTTTGACCCAAATATCACTCAAGCAGTATTCAACATTGGCATTTCTACTCTGGAGAGAGGTAAACCAGCTTGGGTCCTCCCGGCCCTTGTCCGCTATCCACGTGGATGGTGGTGGGAGCTGAACTGTGACCTTGCAAAGCTGATATATTGAGGTCTTAACCCCCCGTACCTCAGAATGTGGCTGCATTTGGAGACAGGGTGTTTGAAGAGGTGATTAAGTTAAAATAAAGTCACTAGGGTGTGTCCTTATAAAAAGAGGAGATTTGGACACAGGCACACACACAAGGATGGCCATCTACAAGCCACGGAGAGAGACCTTAGGTAAAACCAACCCCGCCAAACACTTAATCTTGGACTAATGGCTTCCATAATTGCAGTTTCAGCCCCTAGGCTGTGGGGGTTTTTTGATTGTTTGTTTGTTTTTGTTTTGAGACAGAGTCTGGCTCGGTTGCCTGGGCTACAGTGCTGTGGCGTCAGCCTGGCTCACAGCAACCTCAAACTCCTGGGCTCAAGGGATCCTCCTGCCTCAGCCTCCCAAGTAGCTCGGACTACAGGCATGCGCCACCATGCCCGGCTAATTTTTTTCTATTTTTAGTAGAGATGGGGTCTTGCTTTTGCTTAGGTTGGTCTCCAATTCCTGACTTCAATTGATCCTCCTGCCTCGGCCTCTCAGAGTGCTAGGATTACGGCCATGAGCCACCGCGCCCGGCCCCTGGCTGTGGTTTTGTTACAGGGGCGCTGGCACACAGACACAGATTAGGGATTGGACTGAAGGCCTGGACCTGTTGGAGAATGTCACTGGTGAGTATTGCGTGGCTTTATCCTTAGAAAATCTTGTTCCCGCACACAAATCTCCCATTCTCATGCGTTTCTTTGACCTTCTTCTAACAAACTAAGGAAACACTAAACATTGTGATGTGAGTGGACAATTTTGACAAGTTCACGTCCAGAATCTGACTGAGAGTCCTGCCTTTCCGACAGGAGAATGAAGGTAGAAATTCCCAGTTCTCTGTGGGTTTCCACAGAGCCTCTGACTTCATCACGTACCCTCTCTCCCCCACCTCCCCCCAACACTGGGTTTTTATAGACAAAGAGGTCACTTGAGATGTTGGACTTTTTAGCCAAATGCAGCCAATGAGGGTGTCTTCTCCAAGTTTATTTTCACTTTCAAGATGGGCTATTATAGGAAATTTATCTCAGCTAAGAAGAAGAAAAGCAGTTGTAATGATTTTCGCAAGCCTCTGGAGAGTATTGATGCATCCTCCCCAGGTGTGTGGAAGCAAGTTGGCATTTTCATTAATATTAGTTACTGTCATTAACGTGTATTGGGCACGTCTCTGTGACAGGCACTGTGGCTGGTGCTGCAGACCTAAGAGGGCACACAAAGAGGTTTGGTGCCTGGTGCAATGAGCTTAGGGTCTCACGAGAGCCAGACGCTCACGAGAAAGGAGCCGCAGGCGAAGGGAGCGTGGGGTCGAGACTGAGCCGCGCCCAAGTTCAAATGCATTAGGACAAAACCTGCGCCCGGATGTTTACAGAAGCTTTATTCGTAATTGCCAAACTTTGAAAGCAACCAAGGTGCCCTTGAGTAGGTGAGTGGATAAACAAACTGTGCAACCTCCAGACAGTGGCATATTCAGCAATAAAAAGAAATGAGCAAACGAGCCACACGGAGACCCGGAGGAGCCTTAGATGCGTATCACTGAGCGAACGAAGCCAGTCTGACGAGGCTACGTACCGTCCCACGCAGACAACAGGACATTCTGCAGCAGGCGAACTGTGGGGCAGTGGAGAGATCGGTGGTCGCCAGGGGTCACTGGGGCGAGAGGATGAACCGTGGGCACAGAGGATTTGCGCAGTGAGACTGCTCTGTGTGATCCCGTAATGTGGACACGTGACATCACAGACTTCTCAAAACCCACAGAATGCACAGCGCAAAGAGGGAACCCTCCCGTCCTGTAAGTTAACTGTGGACTTCGGTTAATGGTGATGTAGCAATATCGGTTCATCAGTTGTGACCAGTGTACCACACCGATGCGGGATGTTCCTAATAGGGGAAACTGAGGCGGGAAAGGGGGTAGATGGGAACTCTGTCCTTTCCACCCGGTTTTTCTGTAAACCTAAAGCTCTCTTTGACAAGCATCAGGGAGGCTGCAGAGGAGAGGGATGAAGTGTTTGAGAGGGGAGCTCTGCGGAGGGAGGCTCTCCGGGGTGCAGGGGGAGGGTCAGGCTTCAGCCTGGGATGGGCCCCCCCCACCCCTGCGTGGCAGGCAAGGAGGAGGAGGAGGAGGAGGAGGAGGAGACCTGGGGATGGGGGTGGGGGCGGCATTCCAAATTGCTGGTTTCCCTTTTCTCAGTGAAGAAATGAGGGTAGGAGGTGGGGTGGGAGGTGGGTAGGAATTTAGAGAAGAGGTTCAAAGCAGTCGCGGAAGGCGCTGGAAGAAGTTGCTGAGCGCAGGAACCTGAGGGACGTGTTGCCACGACCGCGTACACGGGCCGGCTCCACACGGATGTCTCACCCCCACTCTGAAGACGTCTTTCAGCCCCGTCCTCCCTCCCCGCCCGGGCGCATCCTACGAGGCCGCGGCCGAGCTCCAGGCCAGTCTGGGCGTCTCCCCCGTAGCAAGCGAACGTTCCCCTCTCTGAGCTTTTCCCGGGCAGGAGCTCCCTCCTGGCAGTCAGTTCATCCCGTAATTGTTTGTTTCCACCACCGTTTCTCCTCCTAGAGGCCCCGAGGGCTGGCTCAAGGCCTTCTTCATATTTTCCTCCCAAGTGTTTGGCACAATTGAATTATTTTTATCTTACGATTTTGTCAGGAATCCAAGTGTCTGACTTTCATTAATTAACAGGGTTAAACTTTTCCCACATCCCTGACAACAAACATGCACTTTGGAAAAGGCTCCTCCTTAACTGTGGTGTGCGGCGGAGGAGTGACTTCTGTCACTGGCGTCCCCCGGGTTGCCTGCGCCTCGCTCTGAGGACCAGCGGTGCCCTACTTCTTTTTTGTGACATATTTCTATTGAATTGAAATTCACGTGACATGAAATTGACCGTGTCGTGGTCAGTGGCATTTAGTCCATTCTCAACGTTGCGCAACCGCCACCTCGATCCAGTTCCAGAACTGTTTTGTCACCCCGAGGACACCTGGTACCCAGCAAGCAGTCACTCCCCATCCCCACCCCCTCCTGCTCCTCCCGCAACCACCGATCTGCTCTTCGTCGCTAAGAACTCCCCGTGTGGGGCCTTCCGTATCAGTGGGATCACGCAGCACGTGGCCTTTCGTGTCCGGCCGTTTCCACGTAGTGTCATGTTTTCGAGGTTCATCCACGTCAGTGTTTTCTTCTTTTTACGGCTGAGTAATTCCGTGGTGTGGACAGACCACATCTTGTTCTTCCACTCCTCTGACGATGGGCCGTGAGTTCTTTCCACCTCTCGGCTGCTGTGACTAGTGCCGTTGTGAACGCGGCGTGTGTCGCCTTAACTTGAACAAACCCAGGCCCATGATTGCCCCCCTGCCCCACCCACCTCCTGCCCCCTCCACGTACACGCAACTGGAGAAAATGCCCTCTGTGTGTGTAGAACATAAATGATATTATTCCGTATGCTTCACTCAGGAGCTTGCTTTTCATTTCCTCAATACTAGGTCTTGGCGTCCCACCCGCCTTAGCAAACACAGAGGCACCTAGTTGTTTTTCCCGGCTGCAAAGTCGTCCAGAGCACCAGTCACCACTGTGTGACACTTGGTGGGGTGGGGGGAGGTTCCATTTTTCATCACACCAAGTAATTTTGTAATGAGCATCGTTTAAATGTTTTCTCATGTAAAAGTGTCACTGCTTCCTCTAGGTCGATACTGAGAAGTGGTCTCTGTCATTGGTTATGTGCATTTTTAGTTTTAATAGAAAGTACCAGCCATGCGCAGTGGCACACGCCTGTAGTCCCAGCTACTCAGGAGGCTGAGGCGGGAGGATGGCTTGAGCCCAGGATTTGGAGGCTGCAGTGAGCTGTGATGATGCCACTGCACTCTAGCCTGAGTGACAGAGCGAGACCCTATCTAAAAAAAAAAAAAAAAGACCACAAAGTTGTTCCCAAAATATCTTGCCACGACTGCTCTGACCCACTGGAACAACCTGTTTCCCTGTACTTTTGCCAACACCCTACTTTATCCAACTTTACATTTTTGCAAACTCGATGGGGAAAGAGTATTTAATTCTTGTTCTGATTTTCATTTCCCCGATTACCAACAACATAATTGTTTTCAGATTGGAGTAAAGAAGTGGTTCTCAACTAGGTTCTCATCTAC